>JAPYYW010001383.1:0-40486 GCA_030522545.1 Cremastinae sp. A BG-2022a | reverse complement strand
CAAAATTCAAGGTCATCCAAGGTGACCTGCACTTGCTATGTATGTATGAAAATTAAAAAAATCACAATCTTAGGATTTTTTTTAAACTAAAAGAAGCTTGTTTGAAGTACAATAAAGAGCTATGAAAAATTTCAACAAGTTCCACTACCCAGAAGTCAAGATATTTAGGGTTGAAGATCGCAATATTTAACACGTGCTCTTATGGGAGACTGCAGAAAATGGAGATTTTTAACAATAAATATCTCGAGTTCTATGTAGTGAAACCTCTTAAAATTTACTATACAATTGCACATTGTATCAAAGAAGGTTTTTGCAAATTTTCAAAAAAATCCTAAGAAAACGATTTTATGATAGGACTACCTTAACGCAGGAAATATTGGTTTGGTTCACCACCCTCCTTAAAATATTTTTCAAAGTTAACGTTTTGCCAAACCCATAAAGAAATCCCTGATAATTGTCGAAGCTGAGGATACAACATCGATTGAGAATTTTCGATTGTGAATGCTATGACAACGTTGGTAACTCTTGTGCCGATCGTATATAAAATTATTCACCTCTATAATAACAATTTCGAATGAAATAGTCGTTCTGAGAATGGGTTCGTTTCATCAATGAACAAAAGGACACTGTGAAATTTCGAATGGTGTGGCATAACGAGATATTTCATCGGCGTTTAATTGATTTTCGATATTGGTGCAGCGTCTGTTGTACATTTATATATAATTCTCCGTGCGACACTGTATCGATTGTCGGAAAGCGATAGGGCCGAAGGCAGAGCTCCGTCGACGCGGGCTTTCTGACTTTCTTGTGCGACAATTCATCCCTAGAATGCTTTTCTTACATGCTCTATACGTATAGTATCGAAATACAGCTTTCGTTGGCTACTTCGATTCCTCTCGGAATCACGTGTGTGTGTATTCGCTGCTCTCACGATAATGAATCGCGGAGTCACGTGTGGTAGCAAGAGAGCCCACGGAAATCACGGATGCGGACAAAGATCGCGCAATTTCCGTACATATTCGATGAATACGGTCTGCACAATGGTATCGTGTTCACTATTTGACAGTGATTGCATATCGGCGAAAAGTGAAGAGAAGGGAAATCCCTGAAATGAGAGAGACGAGAGAAATTGAAGGGAATGCAATATTCTCGAATCTTGGCTACATAATTCGTCATCATTCCCATATACGATATGATGAAGAATCACTATAACGGCTTCGTCCATGAGCTATATATGCATATACAAATTTTATAATGTAACTCAATCGAAACTTTCTCTCGTCCTTTATGCATCTATCGATATATATAGTCTTTGATATTTTATCGGTTGTTAATGAGATTCACGAAGTACGTCACTGTACACGTCCACACACATTCCTTCTCGAGTTGCTCAATTTATTATATGGAAAGAGAAAATGAGACGAGAATGCATAATCATTTTAGCGCAAGAGCATTTTTTTTTCTTTTGGCACCGTTTTATTAAAGCAGATTTTAATTTCACGAGCAATAAATTAACGAAAAACTTCAAAGAGACTGATGGTAAAACGTGCGTAATTAATTTTCTTTTGTTGCGCAATTATTCATTTGACGATGTTGCTCAAAGGGACCGGCGTTTTTATAGAAAAGATTAGATCACGGTTGAATTGTTTCTTCTCCCATTATTTCTATTTTATTACGAAGAAAGTGGTGCATATATAGTATATGTTTATATAAAAGATCCTAGGAATCGGTATGTACATAATTTTTCAAGCAAATAAGACGCAATGTTGAATCGTTCTTGGCAAGAATTTCAAGTACAAGAGAAAATACTGGACATCGAGGTTACATCGTTTCTCTCATAGAACTCGGAAGATTATAAATCGCCCTCCGGATGCGTCGTTAACGCGTCTGGAGAGAAATTTCGGGCGAGACCGAAACGCTTCGAGAAACGAATGCTCCCGACCATGAGCTTCGAGGTCAGATTTTCTTCGTTAAAATTTATGCACAGACATTTTAATATTTTCTCAATGTTTCCCTCAGTATTTTCATTCAATATGCAAAAAATTGAACTCCGAAATCGAAAATATTGAAATATATTGTTTCAATTCATGTGTGATTAAGCATAATTGGATTTTTTTAACTAAACTTTTATCAACGACGAATAAATATTTTTATTGCTGTGAAAGTAAATCAATTATATTATTATTATAGGTTTTCGACATCAGATATTGCAATTGACCATTTTTACCATACATTAAAAGAATATGAGTTCATTATATATATAATTTATATTAATACAATAATTAAATATTTATTATTTTTATTACTTTTAATTATTATTCTTTTATTATATTATTGTACTAGTTGACACACTCATACAATCGAGTACACAAATTATAGTATGAATATAATTAATTCAATATAATAATTTTTAAATTTATTGGGATAAAAACTGTAATCTACTGTAACGAAATTATTATATATCTATGAAATATGTTTTTTTTTAATTTTGTAAATGTTAACGAATCGTTATGCAAATCAATTTCTTTTAGTTGTTTAGTAAAAAAAATGATAAAATAACACCAGAAAGTAATATGTGTTGAAAATGTGTTTGTTTTTTTTGTCGGGACAGACGTTTGTCTCGATCAGGAAGAAGATAAAATCAATATCGTATCGAAAAGCATGCAGAATGCCGAGAATCTCGAAATATCATTTGCTTATTGTCGATCATAACAGCGGGCACGAAGCGGCAGATTGTGTATACTGAGGATATGAGCTCTTTTCTGAGCACAGCCGGCGATAATATTCCCAATAAATAACAACACCGCAATGCAGTGCACGTCACACGTTGCGGTCTCACTCTCCCTGACTTTCTTCTTTTCTCCTATCCACATCGATGTTTCAACACACAGCCATGTACGTACGTGTGTTACGAACGAAATAGCACGTGGCCTCTCTTTGAGGTAGTTCTATCAAAAAATCGTTTTCTTAGATTTTTTTAAAATTTGGATGAACCTTCTTTGATACAATGTGCAATTGTATATTTAATTTTATATTTATATTTATATATAATTGTATATATAATTTTAAGAGATTTCACTATGTAGAACTCAAGATATTTATTGTTAAAAATTAATATTTTCTGCAGTCTCCCATAAGAGCACGTGTGTTAAATATTCCGATCTTCAACTCTTGGTATCTTGACTTCTGGGTAGTGGAACTTGTTGAAATTTTGAACAGCTCTTTGTTGTACTTCAAAGAAGCTTCCTCAAGTTTTTTTGTTAATCTTAAGATTATGATTTTTTGAATTTTCATACATACGTAACAAGTAGAGGTCACCTTGGATGACCTTGAATTTTGAATGTATTGTTCTTGAAACAATTTGCAACAACTTTTCTTAATAAGCTTAAGGTGATGTGAAACACCCAATTTTGAGTGAATTTTCAGATAAATCCCACGCTCGTATTTTTCAACAAAAAAATCTGAAATTTGAATATGTTATGCAATGTATGCTGCACTACATGACACTCCTGGAATTAAAAAATAAAATAAAAAAACCAAAGTAAAAAATCTTTTTTTTGGTTTTTTGAAATTCCAAGAACGCCATGCACTAGTATAGTGTACATTGCATAACATATTCAAATTTCACTTAATTTGCTTGAAAAAAACGAGCGTGGGATTTGTTCAAAAAACCACTCGAAATTGGGTGTTTCACATCACCGTAAGCTCAAAAATCACATAATATGGAGATAAATTGAGATAAAAACTTTTGATTTGACTCTACCGGTAAGAACTACCTTAAGGTGGTACAACCGCAAAACCGTGTTGAGACAGATTTTCTTAAAAATTTGCACAGGTCTTCTTTAATGTCATATGAAAACACGTGTCAAATTTTACAAAGCTTCACCATCTAGAAATTGAGATATTATACATTGAAAGTCGTTGCTTTTTTGAATCTCCCATAAAAGCCCATGTTAAAAGTAGCAATTTTTAAAAATTAATATCTAAATAACTACATGGTTGAACCTTTTTAAATTTTGTAAACATGTTAACACAATGATAACGAAGATCTGTGCAATTTTTTAATTAATTCTGTCTCAAGAAATTTCAACTGACGATTTTACATTTAGTTAACACATAAGGACAAACTTTTGAATACTTTTTTATATTTCTATCGCGACAGTCCGTTCAAAAGTTTCCGTCCTATATAAACTAAAGGTAAAATCATCAGTTGAAAATTTTTTCTATAGATTTTTTTAAAAACTAGATAAACCTTCTCTGATGCTGTATAAAGGTTGGTGCCAAATTTTAAAAGGTTTCTCTATCTAGATATCAGGACATTTCATGTTGAAAATCACATTTTGTAACACAGGCTCTTACGGAAAGTTTTAAAAAAGACATGATTTTCAACAACAAATATCTCGACTTCTAGATAGAGAAACTTTTTCAGATTTGACATACACTTGAGCACCACGTTGAAGAACATATGTGCAAAATAGTATAAGAAATTCTATAAAAAACCATTTTTACCATAGAACCGCGGTAGAACAACCTTTTCACCAAAATTCGCACGATATTTCTTTTCACCGACATATCTCACGCGTAATTTTTCAAAAAAAGTTGTTAAAATCGTAAAATGGCTCTGTCACGAAGTAAAATCCATGTATATGCAACCGTTGAATTAGGAGAGAAGTGATTGGAAGGAAAAACCAAGATAATGGCTACCCTCGCTATTTCCAAAGCCAACGCACATGACACGATGATGCACGGACTGTCGCACACACGACACCGCTGATGGCGACGGGTTACCCCGCGTGAATGGATACTCTTTATGACGTCGTGACAAATATCCGAGATTCGCCGTTAAAGAATCACCGATACGAACGACTGACTGGAGAATAAGGATCGGCTCGATGACACTTTTCCTACCTCCAAGCAAACCATTCATCATCGCAGGCTTCTTTGATTTCTCGTTTTTTTTCCCTTGCCGTCGCGTTGTGCATCTTTTTTTTCCCTTATTGTTTCTTTTTACTCCCACACTCTGCATCGCTCTTTTCATGTTATTTTACCTCTCTACCATGCTCAGTATACAGAGTCTCGATTGTGAGCTTTCCTGCCACGTCATTGTCCTTATTTCTTGTTTCATCTGTAAATGTCTTTCTACTGTACCATTAACGTATGTTTTGTCATAATAGCGCGAAAGTCTCGTGAAAGAAAAAAAAATTATATGTACAGCAAGCCCCGTCTTGCCCCCTTGGCTTGTTATTGGATCGATATGACATGCGCGGAAACGAAACGCCACTTGGAATTTTCTAAAATGACAAAATCGATTTCGCGCTACTTTTGTTCCGCTTACTTCCGAAATTCACAAAAGTTTCTTTTATTTTTTTCTCTCAGGAAACACATTTGTTTGTTCCTGAAAACAAATAAACGTGGAAAAATATTTTTTCCACCATATCACAATCGTGAAAGAAAAAAAATATTCAAGCACGTGTAAAATAATTTTTCAATTTTGTTCTTTCACTTTTTTTCCCCTTACGAAAAAGCTCTCGCTACACCTTCTAATTTCATTCATCGGTTACTATTTTCCAATGATTTATTTTCTTAGTGGAAGTATAAAACATATAAAATAGTTGTATTAAAAGGCTTCATATGATAGAATATGTTTTTTTTTCTTTAATAAAACTCTCGGTCACGTTCCAGGGCCACTGACCGAAAGTAACGGACTTTCGAGCCTTGGAAAAGTGAATATACGCGTGCTCTAGATTTGTCATGTGACCGTAGGACTGCCTGTATGAAGAAGAAAAAGAGCGGTCGACGTGGAATATTGATAAGGCCACGAGTGTCTAACTTTGCGAGCGAAGGATCAAGTTTCGAGAGCGTACCATTGAAAAACCACGACCGCTTGAGGGTGCTCACCCTTAAAAATTACTTTCCCACCGGCTATTTACTTAATTGAATAATTTGCACAGACAATCTGGTATGGGAAATTGTGAATTTAATTCCCTCGGCATTTCTAGACTTTCTTTTTTAACTATATCTTCAATATAATAATGCAAGAGGTATAAGAAATGGAAGAGGTAAAAATGTTACTTTATGTTACTGTTACTTTATCGGCGGCGAATTGATCCTTGAGCCAATCGAGAACTTGATTTTCGATTTCTTTTTACTCGATTCGATCGAGTTAATTTGATTTAAGTAGCTCTACCTTTTTTCCTTTTCTCTCTTTCTTTCTCTCGAATTGAGCGAGTGAATAAAAAAAAGTGGAATAAAATATTTCTGATTTCGTTACGAGAAATTCTTGATAGATGAGATCGGAAATTACATGAAATAGTTCCTTCTCGGAGTACATTACAGATACCATTAAGCTGTATCGAATAGTGAGTTGGTTCTTCAAGATCCAACCAAAATCCAGAATTAGTGGAAAATGAAGCTGATTTAAACTCAAACAAATTTGAAAAGTTCTCCTCTGGAACAACGTCAGGATATATAAAGATATATTTATTGTTGTTCCGGTGGAAAAACAAATGTATACTGTGCACGGATTTGCAAAATCAATACCAGGTCCGGAAAATCTGTATTTTTTTTCTCTCGAATTTCCATACTCTTATCTTATCTTTCAACTTTTTCAAAGTTATCACTGGTAATATCGTGTTCTGGAAAAAAAATATGAAAAAGGCATTGAGCTTAATTTATTCATCGATTCGTAAAAATTAATAACTTCGATGATAAACGCATTCATTATAAAAAGAAAATGATCAAATCTGGCTTAGTGAGTCGTGTACAACAATGTTCGTATATACGTCAACATTCGAATTCATCGTTCACAAATTGCTTGACTATCGATTACGAAAATTAAGGGTGAACAGTGGTTGAATGTCTTATATAGAGGAATGCTCCAATTTTCATAACAACTAGACTATTGAGAAGTCATTATTATGCATTTTCTGTCTAATTAAACTCTTTACTGAAGAAAGTGAAGTCTTCATTAAATCGAAGATCACGTTAAAAAATGTTATCGTACAAAAAAAAGTTTCTTCTCTCTAATGAGATCTCTTCAAAACCTGTTTAATTTCAATTCTCGTTTAATTCATATTTTTAAAATTTTTAATTGTACTTTTTAATTTTGAACTCTAATCAGTAAATGCACTTCCAGGAGCGAACGCCGTGAAGCTTCATTACTATCGAATTTTTTTCCAAAATGCGAAATCCATACATGCTTTTAAGAAAATGTAAATTTAATGAAAAGGTTCGTGGATCTCGTACTTCTGAGTCTCTATAATTTGATGTGCAGAAGAAAAATGGTCGAATTTATCGTCGTGAGGTGAATAATACGACTATGAGAAAAAGAGCAAGAAAAAATGTGTATTCGTCGGACGAATAGACGTTCTTAACGGCAGTGGAGCAGATTCGAGTCATATCAGGCGGAAGGACGTTGTTTGGTGCATTGACGTCGATAACTGTAGTGAGCATCGCTGAGTAACGCCATCTAGGCGAGTCGCATTGAACACTTTGCTAAACGGTCTTCTTCCCCCTCTTTCGCTCACCAGCTGCTCTCGTTACCCCACTTCCATCTTGCTCGACACGTTCTCGTTCTCGAAAACTTAGCGATGACAACCGTTGGTAACTCGTTCCAAAAGCTCTCTTTCCCTACAGTAACCCAGCGCGAGAGCTTGCTCTGTCGGAAACGTCATAAAAAATCAGACGTTTTCTCCTTTGAAAGACAGAGCTCGCTGCTAGTGAAAACATTCCTTTTTTTTCTCTACTGAAAAGCTCAAGGTTATTCAGAGTCATTTTTTAATCAAAATACATCATACTGAATCATTTTATCTACGTTTAGGGTAAACGTACCATGTCTCTCCACCACATAAGACCATTTTTCGGCCTTCTATAAAGATTGTATTTTTATGAAATTTAATCTACAAACCCCATTGTAGTCCAACCAAAATTTTCTTTCATGTTAAAAATATCTGTTTTTTTATTAACTATAGAAATAATAGTCGATATTATTTCAATAGTGGCCGATATTTGGTGCAGGCTGAAATTAGGTGCACCCACCCTATGTTAAATAAATCATTTCATAAAATTCATCAACATCGAATTCTCTATCTCGAGACGTAACGAATACGCGTATATATTTAAGTAATTTACAGTCTATTCAATAGTATTCAATATTCAATAGTTTATTCAATATTTTATTTGTTGATTATGATTTTTCGATGAATTTGAAAACACGATGAATCAACCGTAATGATCAACGTGTTGTTCGATATCTGTATATTTAGGCTGGGAGTTCAGTCTAAACATCAACATTGTCTATAGAAGAGAAGCGGAGAGTGAACAGACGTTGGACATAAATCTGATGGGGGCGTTTGTAATGTGTAAAAATTACATGGACGGAGTAAAATAATTCTGACAGAGGTATGCGAGAGTGAATGTGAACTCTCATCGTGACATGCAAAATGTTTTCAAAAGCAGTAGCTATAGCGAAGCTCTTTTCTTTATGTACCCTTAGAAAACAGATGTTTGTACAAACAAAATTTGTGTTACGATCATGAGTGCTTGCGGCAGCTCAAACTCGGAGCGTTTATTTGAATAAGTCTATATATCCATTATGCTGCTTTTTTGGAGAGTTCAAGAAAAACAGACAGCCCGGGGAAATACCGTGCGTGAGAAACGTTTGTGAAAAATAAACGACGATGTACGCGAGTAAATAAGGCACTCTCATTCAGTAAAATTCTATTAATACGAGGAGCGCGGTTAAAAATAGAAAGAAAAAAAAACGTGTCTCCGTCTGTCGTCGATCGAGCGTCCTATAAATTATTTATAAGAATGAATAAACATTGTTTTATCGATTTTTAAATGTTCGAGGACTCTTCGGTGCGAGAGACGTGCCAAAGTGTCAGACAGGATTCTTTTCTTCGAGAGCAAAGCCGATTTTTCCCCAAGTCTCACTCGTCCGAAGGAAATTGTGTACTCTTCCGGCAGCTATTTTTTTCTTTATTATTATATCGTCCAATGATGCTCACCGTGTCAATATAGTAGACTCTGTCAAAGTAGACCATCCCTGCACGGAGAGAGAAATAAAAAATAATATAGTTATATTTTTGGTACAAAATTTTCATAAAATAACTATATATTTTGTCGCAATTTATATGGTAACAATTTGAACACTTTAGGGATTTTTCACATAAAATAGAAATTTTCGACAAATAAATTATCTTAATTGCTATATTTTTGGTGTTGAAAAAATTCTGAGAATTATTCACTCTGTTCGTACAAAATTTTTATAAAATAACTATATTTAGGCACAAACATATACATTAACTCTAAGACCCTACACTATATCTATATGAGACAAATACCCTGCTCTCGGGTTATGCTAACTCCATAATTTTAAATAGATGTAGCCAACTCATTATTTATCGTAGAGAGGTTTAATATTTTTCACTTTGTCGTTAAAGTTCTGGGAAATGAAATGAAGTGCTAGAAAACGATCTCACATTTAATTTATACGGAGAAAAATGTAATTGAAAAAGCAACATTTTCGAAATTCCAAGATCGTAAAAATTTTATGGGGTTTGGGGAATCCCTGTGTAGATTCCTATAGGATTAACAATTTAAAAATTGTAGAGATTTTTATATAAAATAACAATTTTCAACAGAAAATTGATCTCAATTGCGATATTTTTTATGTTGGAAATATCCTGAGAATTTTCACTCTGTTCCCACGAAATTTTCACAAAAAATATAATTATATTTAATCGCAATATATGTATATTAACAATGTGATCATTTTAGAGATTTTTCGTATAAAATAGTAAAATTTTCAGAGTAGAAAAATGATCTTACAATTGCTATATATTGTTTGTATTGGAAAAATTCTAAGAATTTACATTTTTTTACCGTATATATTGTGGGAAAATGTATTATTTCTCATAATAAATTCTGGCTGTATAAATTTTTCGATCTACTTAGTTTTCTCTCTTTCAATCAAGCTCGGCGGATATCTCCGTCCCGCTCCTGACAGCCGCATTTTCCATTTCGTTCTCGGTTGACGTCACCGCGCTCGGAGATCGTTAGCACGATGCGGGGAGGTACCAGCAGAGAGAAGGTAACACGAGAGTAGAGAAAGAGAGGCGGTGAGCTCCGGTCTGCGATTGAGGGAGAAGATACACCGAGGAAATTCTGCCACGTCCGGTGGCAGTGACCGAGTTGTTATAAATAATCTATAAGCTTATTTACCAGACCAAAATTAGCTCAACTTCCAACTCTCGTTCAATGTCTGCCAGTTAAGGATTTTATTCGTTCATATCCCAATTGCCTCTCTCCAGTCACATTGATCAGTTCCGCAGATTCATTCAAAGTTGGCATGGGTTCATTCAAATTCACGATGAGTTTAAGGTGGTCCGATGATGGACGTGTTCAGACTTTCAGGTTAAGCATATTTTTCCAAGATATTTGATTCAAAATTTGTATTAACGTTCTTTGGTGTAATATTAGAAGGTATGCCAAATTTAAAGATACTTCACTATCTAGAAATCGAGATATTTATCGTCAAAAATCACGACTTTTAACATATAAGGTTTATAAGAGATAACGAAAATTTATCAATTTTAAGAATTAATATCTCAATTTCTAGCAAGCGAATGATATTAAAATTTGGACACAAGACAAGTAATATATTAATCTCAACATACATCAAATTTCATTACAAAATCTTGGATAGCCTGAAATCATCGGACCACCTTAAACGTCACAAATATTTCTTAACCTCTCTATAACAGAGCTTGTCGAATAATAAGCCGCATCGTGTGTCTCTCAATCGCAGGACAAAAGGTCGTGCTTTGCACGTGCCAAAATCATGATTTATTTAGTCAAGTTGAGTCTACACTTTTGTTTGAACTCATGCCAGAAATCTCCTTGCTTCTTTCTCCGAAAGAATATTAATATGAAATACAGGGGAAGTTGAAACAGAAGGAAATTTTCTGAATTGATTAATATACATGTATGCGCAATCGAAAATACTTGTATGAAAAATTTCACAAAAATGCGTCATCCTAAATCATAAAAAAAATATTGAAAAACGATTTTGGAACAAAATAAGAAGCGAATGAGCCTGCAGGGCGAATTTTTTCCTTTAAAACTAAATAATCCCTATATATGCAGATACAAATAATATCCACTTTTTTCGCCGAATGTACACATAGCCGTAGAGTCGAAAGGAAAGAAAAAAAAGCTTTCGGTGGACGTGTGCACGTAAAAGCGTGTGCTTTGTTTCATTAAACATTTTAATTATTTTGATGAAATTCGTTTGAAGATGCCAGTGACCCGAATAAAGTAAGCACGTGCTTGTGCAACGATGATTTTCCGGGAGAGAACGTTTGTGATATTTCATTGATGTACATACGACGGGCGGATTCGCCGGGGAAGCGAACGGCGCAGCAACGCGACGATCGGTAGCACTTTTTGCCACCCCTCGCGGATGAGCTGGCTTGTGTGTGTGTGTGTCTATGTGGGGAGAGTAGAAACGGTGTTGGCTCCGTGCGAGCGTCACACCGACGAGCTGCTGACCCAGATTCCGTCGTTGCGGGATCGGAGCTGCTGCTGCCGCCGGTTAGCTCTCGAGGTGCGTTTCACCTTCGTGTCCGACGAAGCCGGTGAATGGGAGCCCTCTGACATGACGCACACATCATACCGCGGATTCCCCCTATATATACCTCGTTATCGTCCCAACGACGCACCGACACACCGTTGCGAGCTTGCGTTAAATTCAGTCCGCACTATATATACGTTTTATGTATCATCCCTCCTCGACGATTCCCGCGACCGATTTCCTACCCGTGCCCGCGATTCGCTTCAATCGCCCCACGACGACATCGTTTCCTCTCTCGACGTCGCCGCCGTCGCTCCACCTCATCGCTGTATATTGGAAATTCTCTTTTCCACCTCTGCCCCGTCTCTCATTCTTCGGCGCGATGCTCTTTTTACTGAATAACCAGCAACAGAAAAATGCCCGCTACGTATCCGTGTGCCCTAATCGCGACGATTTCGCACAATGCGCGACATATGTATACGCGCATCGCTATTTTTTTTATTTTTATCCGAGATCGCGCGCGTTCCCGCAAGTCTAAACATACAATTTTCCGCTTCTATTTTATTCCGCGATGCATGTCGACGTCTCTTATTGTCGTTTCGTATCGAGCGATAAACTCGGCTGTTGGACCGAGGAGGGTCGTGATTTATTCCGGTTCGATGTATACAAAATTGGATTTTTTCATAGTTGTCATTGGTCGCCGCATCGAAAGTAAACTCATTCTGGGGGATTGAATTATAAACGTATATATAGGTACATGATTGTGCACAGAAATTATAGAAACGAGAGTTTCTCCGAGTGGTAGTGCGGTCTATCGAGCTTGCAAATAGGTCAGTCGATGTTGATTGATCGACCAGAGACATAACAACCACCGCAAGATGTTGCCTCGCAGCCGCTGGACTCGATTGCCGGACAGGCAAAACGAAGAACAATCTGGACGATTGGAAGCTGTATGGTTAAACTGCCAAAGCGATAATTGATTGGCACAAACATATATACATTAATTTGTCGACGAATCTTCGCGTGCAAGCGCGCTCTGCTCCCTCTCTCTCTCTCTTAAATCCTTATATTTCTCCGTCTTGCACGTTTTGCTGCAATCTAGTTATGCAATATATATTTTCTTATTTCTAGTTCCTAAATTATCAAGAATAAACTTCCTTTGATCAATTCTTTTTGGAAAAAGCAAAACAATTTATTATCTGAATCAAATGAATCTGGATCGTCGTTGAATCATTCATTCTAAAATTATGATATATTTTTGAAAATTTGTTTGATTAACTTTTGCATGAAAAGAGCAAAAGATGATTACGTAATATATTTTCTTGTTCCTCATAGTTTCTAAGCCACCAAGAATCAACATCCTTTGATGAATGCTCTTTAAAAAAAGAAAAAATAATTTATAATCAATAACATGAATCTGGATCGTCGTAGAATCATTAATTCTAAAATTATGTTATATTTTTGAAAATTTGTTGATAAACTTTTGCTTGAAAAGAGCAAAAAAGATGATTACGTAATGTATTTTCTTGTTCCTATAGTTCCTAAACCACCAAGAATAAACTTCCTTTGATAAATGCTCTTTCAAAAAGAAAAAAAAACAATTTAAGTATTATCAATATAATAAATCTGGATCATCATTGAATCATTAATTCTAAAGTTATGATATATTTTTGAAAATTTTTTGCTAAATTGTTACACGATGAGAGCAAAGGGTGATTACGTGATATATTTTTTTATTCCCAATATATTTTCTCATTCCTAGTTCCTAAACCATCAAGAATTAACTGCCATTGATGAATATTTTTTGAAAAACAAAATAATATATTATCAATAAGATTAATTCGGATCGTTGAATCATTATAATTCTAAATTTTTGATGTATTTTTAAACAATTTTTGATAAATTTTTACATGAGTAAAAGCAAAAGATAATTACGAAATATATATTCTTCTTAAAATAAATCGAGGTCGTCGTTGAATGCTCAAGGTATAGTCGTATCGCTGCAGACTAATCAAAAGTCATTTGAAACTAATTAACGTAATTTACGAAAAAGTAGAGATCGTTATAAAAAATAGAAACGAATTAGGAAATTTATGAATTATAAAAAAAATTAAATGTTTTATTTGTCAGTAATTGTAACATCAAAAACTAATTATTTATCAACGGTTTGAGTAGTACTCGAGGCTACTAACCTGAAAATTTCAAAATGTCACGTAATCGAAAAAGTATAAGTTGCTTTCCAAGCAAAAAAAAGTAATTTACAAAAAATTTTTTTTTGAGATAACCAAGATAGGAATATGTGCACACTCATCGAACAAAATAGATAGAGAAAACTTGAAAATGTACGGAAAATGTGAGTGTAAATTGTAGGCACATTTGAATTAAGTAGTTGTACGGTACAGTTTTAATGCGATGAAATACCAAGATATATATCCGTTAAATATTCTGGCAAATTCTTATGTTTATCAACGGTTTTCTTAAAAAATAAGTCGATAAGTCCCACTTTTCTTCAAAACGATAAGATTCGTATAGGAATGTACTTTATTTAAGTTCCATTTTTAACAAAAATCTTACAAATCTGATTTCAAATAATTAATTTCTCGGTAATCAAGTCGATGACCTACCCTGAAATTTTGCAGAAAGCTTATCATTTATAAATATACTAAAGCCTCTATATAATTATTTAAAATAAATCTGACGTATTGTTTAAAACGATATGATACTACCTTAATTCTAAATGTACGATATATATGTTTGAATATATTTTGATAAATTTTTACGTCAAGAGAGCCAAGTTATGATTTGGAAGGAAGACGTTACTATCGGACTATGCCACGAATTTCTAATTCCTCCACGAACGGGCTCTAATACGTATATCGCAGCAGACATACTTTGATGTTCGATCCCATCGAATGCCCGCACCCTTCAATCAGAGCCTATCACTCAGAAGGATGCGGAAGGGAGCGGTGGGGCAAATCGCTGAGCAATTGAGAACGCGTGGTTTGATTCATATGCGGTTAATTGCATTCGTGAGAGCTTCTTGATCGATTGAATACGCATACGAATATCGCCGTTTTTGCGAGCGAACGAGAATAAAAAAAGAAATGCGCACGCACGGGCAATAATAAAGCGATGAGAAATCAAAGAGCCGATATACGAAATAATTTCACTTCTCGGCGCGTAGTCGACGCGTTATTAGAAAACAGATGAGGCTCTCTCGATTTTCGTGTTTGACGTTAAACCCTCGTGACACAAATTTGGACGCGAGAGGGCATTTGCCACCGTTTATTTTTCAACAGATTTTTTTTCATCGCCTCAAAGACGAGATGCTTTTCACCTTTAATCTCCGGTTAGCACGAATGTTGGCACTTCTGGCTCGTCCTCTCGTCACTGTACGGTCCCATCGACGCTCTCCCGTAAAGATCAATCATCACTCAACACGTATCGTCCTACACGACTATACGTTACTTCCGTTGTCACGAAAACGCGCATTGTCTTCCTCTGCAAAAGAGTTTTTGACGCGAGGACTCTTCTTGTCTTCTGGAGATTTCCATTGTTGCGTTCCCGCAATACCACTTGTGCAAGATCCGAGTGTTGCTGCCCTTCACTTCCGAGCGAAGTGTTCTTCCCTTTTCTTCGTTGGGTTCACTGAACCTCATGCATATTCCTTAATTTCGTATTTATTTCGCTTATTCTCTCGGCGATAATAAAATATTTCCTTCAACTCTCGTTATTACACAAAACCTTCATGAAACTTTTCAATCTACACTGAGATAAATCACGATAGTAGATTTTATCATAAAGTGACAACTATGCTGATTATTTTGTAACTAAATATATGTTTATTGTACAATAAAGTATATTTAGGATAGAATCTAAACAGAGAATATAATTAGTTTCATTATAATTAGTATAGTTGTCACTTTTGTATACTAAAATTCTTTTCTCTCAGTATATAGTATTTTTCTCAAATAAAGAAGAAAAATACTGAAAAATAATATTTTAAAATGGGAATGAACAATAGCAAAATTAAGTAGTGTCTGATTCTCTTTTTTTTCGTAACAAATGTTCAATTAAAAAAGAAAAATTAATTTCAAGTAATTTTACCATACTATTTACGAAATATATGCATCAGCGTTAAAAGTTACCATAAAATGCACATACTAATGCGTTCAAATTTCAACTTCACGTAATTTCACTGTATTATTTATAAAAAAGAGAGGCTTCAAAGTTGCAGTTGAATACATTTACTTCATTACAACTTTCAAGAAATTTACCGAAAGAGCTTACGCTCAATTTAGTCGTCTAATTATACAATTAAAAATTCCCATTCAAACCTGTATAAAATTTGGCATAAGTCAAATTCAATCATAGCTCTAAAAGTAATAAATAAACGTTTATTTGAATCGATAAAAAGATAAAAATCTTGATTCGTGAGTTTATTTTCTATATTTTTTCAAGTATTAAAAAATAATCTTTTAAAAAATGTTGCAATCTTCAACTTAAATTTTGATTTTTCTTCTGTACCATTTTTTTCAATAATAATATTTTCAATAAAAATACCAATTTGACGCACGTAAATATATAGAAAATATCTATAATTTCCACTCTCGAATCGTTTGAATATGTGCAGCTATTCGAAATAAGCAATGACTATGAAAAAAAAGGGGGAAACCTTGAACATGGAAATTGTCCAAAGAATTATTTGGAATGGCCGGATAGCAGTTCGGATAAGAAAGCCGGGCTGGAAGGGCGGGGCTTTGTTGGCGTACTTCCACGTCGCGTTGCGGACTGAGAATTCCGGTGGCCCGAATTCACCGATATATTTATTGGACTTCAGCAAGGATTTCAACTTATTCGATTGAACTGTATTATAATGACTTCGAGTAGCTTGATTTCATCTTTTTGCATACATCCAATTTCATTTTTGCTCTCGATTTTAGCGATATTTATTTCTTCGACTTTTAAGATAATTTGACATGGTAAATACAATAACAAATAACACTTGAAAAAAAAATGTCCGCATCCCTACAATGAATTCTGTCCTGTACAAAAATCCAAAAATAATTACTTTTATTTTTCTATTTACTTTCACGAATATTCCTACAATAATAATTCTGGAGAAGAAAAAAGCTGAGTCAGAAAAACTCAGAGAGAAAATATCGTTTCGAGGAATGTGAGAATTATTCAATATCTATATCGTTCTTTTCCGGAATGCTATAATTTATTGGACTACATCGTTGTATCTGTGTCTGCATTTTTAGAAAGGCTGCCACTCCTTACACAATAAGCTATTCTTATTCACTAGATTCTTCGAATATTTCTACCATTCTGATTTACGTTTTTAAATTTTATTAAAAATCACGATTAAGAAATAATTTTTGTAGTCTACTCTGCAGTCAACATTTTCTTCTCACAGACTTCGTATTAATAATTTATAATTACGTGGCTTCATTTTTACTTATTCGAGCATTTTGTGTCTTTGGCTTCTGTTTCCATCCATTTGCCTCTTTCTCTTTCATCGACTTAATCGATAACGCTTGATAAGTACACATAGCCCGAAGACCCAAAGCGAAGAATGAAATTGAACAGATAGTCAAGAAGAGTCCTTGCTCTATCTTCTTTTTATTCCTATTGTCCTTTGCAGTGTACTACATCTAGTTGTAAATATCTTACATTTTCCAACGTATTTAAGAATTTTTTAGTTTATAGGAATAAAATAAGCAGGAATTCAATATACGAAAATTTTTTACTCTCATTGATTAAGTTGGTAATAGCTAGCAACGCACAAGTATAGTGTTTCATGCTCTAAAAATCATATTGCGTGATTTTATTCAGTCCAGAAATATTTTCCAGCGATACATATATTTGGACAGTTTCCGTGTTTACTTTTTCGAATTTGAAATTAGATGTTAATCTAACAAAAGCGACTTACGACTGGCTGTGGTACAAGGGCTCGTGACACGATTCCGTAACCACAGAGTCAACGCTATTTTGACTCGCTGCTTACAAAGTGAGAAACACACATTTTATCATGCATTCGGATAGATAATAATTCGAAAACTGCTGTAAATGGAGCAATCAATATAAAGAATTTCATAATTTTTCATAATTTCTTACCGTGACGATATTTGTTGGAATGAGCAAAAGGATATAAAATAATTTAATGAAATTTTTTATATTATTGAAACACAGGTCAAGGATCGATTGTCCCATCTTATAGAACGAAATCAAATATTAAGGATTTGTTCAACATCGAAAATTATGAAAAAAAATTTACGTAATTTTTAAAAGGTTGTGTAAAAATTTCACGACCATTTGGAAGCTTCTTATTAATATATTAATTGTTAAAAATTCCTATTTTCTGTATTTTTTCAGTAAAAGCACGTGTTTTAAACTGCAATTTTTTGTACAATAAATATCTAAATAACGAAGCTTCCTAATTTTAATGAAATTTTGCACTCATCTTTGTATGGCATAAAGGAATAAGTTTCACCTAATTAAAAAAAAATTGTATCATTTTTTGTGCAGTCACATAGAGAGTAGACCTGTCATTGAATGACTTTGACTTTCAAATATGTTTCTCTTCAGTTGATTTGCAGCAACTTTTCTTAATAAATTTTAATAACAAAATATTATAAACTTGTTTTAGGCTTTTTATTAATAAATCAATAATTAATACTCGGAAATAATTACGACTGAATTTGACTAGTGTACATAACCTGAATTATTCCTTATGACATTTCGACCAATGCTTGGAAGAGGCTGCTTTTTTCGTTAAAAAATGTTTGACTTTAGATAAAGAAAAAAATTTGTTTGCAACTTTTTGATAAACTAAAGTTAAGCACATATTTAATATTACAATTATAAGTAATAACAAATTTAATCTATATGAATGAGGATTTCAGTACGTTGCACTCGACCAAATTCAAGTAAAGCGCGCGCGAATGCACCGCCATGTTATTTTCACTAATACATTTTGCTAGAAAGAAAGATCCGATGTGTGACAAGGATAGCAGCCACAAAATTAAATTAATTATGAAAACTGAAGAAACCCTGTGGTAAATTGAGTAAAATCGTTGACAAATAGCTTTCTTACATATCAAAGATTATAGTGGTAAGTTTTATTTCGTCATTAACGGATTAATTTTCGGTATAAATAGAAATTTAAATAGTTGGAGCTATAATAGTAATCCTACATTATTTATTAATTACGCTCAAACTACGAGGCAAATCGATTTGAAATTTGGTAGACATAGAAAGCAAATTCAGCTCTTTCTATTAGATGCAAAAAAAAACATGGTGTTAAACCCAAAAACCCTAATTAGACCGAACTATACCTCAAACGACTTTATACGGAAGAAAAAGCGTCCTCAAACTTTTTGATTATTTGCTGTACGGACTCAGCACACCCTTAATTGGTATTTGAGTGCGGAGCGGAGCTGATTGTATCTCGATAGAGCGATGCAATACCCGCTGGAAGAAATACAGTTTCCATATTCGTCGTGAGCGTACGACCACGTGATATTTGCCGGAACAATCGAGCGTCGATGTCAATAGATGCATCGGTGGGGATTTAAGGGATGAAATTTAGGTGGAAAGCGACAGTTAGACATGCGACATGACTGTATACGAAATAGCATGAGCGTATCTACTCGGGCGTAGGGCAGAAATCACGGGGGCTAGAATAACGCCTCTCCGGCACGGCCACCAGCACACTCGAGTCCGTTCAACACCGCCGCTCGGTCTGCTGTGCTACTGACTCGCGCTACTTCCAACTTCCGCTGGGCGCGCGCGTGCCCGACTGTACTCGTATTTCCATCACTGCGATACACTCGCAGACCTTGTCCGCGTCCATTCTAAGTCTTTTTTCTCCGCGTTCCTTCACTCCTCCTTCTCGCTCGATCGGCCATGCACACCCTCCATCTCTCCTCGAACAAAATAACGAATGTATATCCCGTCACGGCGATCACCTGTTTTTTTCGCAAATTAACGGTGTACGAGCGATAGTTTTTTACATATGAGAATTATTTAATAAATTTTTTGTATTTTATTGTTTTTAAATATATGAACAATTATATGTCAAATTTTAAATCGTTTTACTGAATGATTAAAGGGTTATTCAGCTAACATTGTATCTTATTATGGATAATTCGTAAATATGCATTAAATATAGAAATTAAAAAATATGAGATTCTTGTGAATTTTTTAAAAGTATATTCATAATAGTGTTCATGTTCTATATATCGTAATTTCAAAACGTTTTACTATAATTTTATATTTAATTTAATTGTTTAAATAATAAAAAATGTTTAAATCATTGTTAATATAGGCTCAAAACCAGAATCTCGGTTTCACAAATTTAACACGAAGAATTTAAAGCAGGAATCATATACATTTAAGGAAAAATATATATCACTATATATGTGCCAATAACCCAATTTATAAAATGAACGGTATAACGAGTACATTGGAAATACTGGGTTAGATAATAAGTAATTAACGTTTCAGTTTTTGTTTTCTAAAAATTTTTGACAAAGTCGAGAACGTTCTGTGGCACACTGAGAGAAATGACGATAGTAAATTTTACCATAAAGTGACAGTTATACCAATTAAATTACAATTAACCCTTCGTGTGCAGACTATATTTTTTGATACACGGTGTGTATACTGGGAACAGTCAATTAAGTGTTCTATACTTTTAAAAATTCTGAAAAAATTCAGAGTTACTTTTTAAAGTGTGTACTACACGACCCAAAAGTATTCAATATCAAATGTTTAAAAACGTTATTAATAAAAATTGATAAATAGTTTAAACAGTAGAAAAAATGGAATTTTGTTAAAAAATTCCTAGTTCTACACTAAAAAAATATTTTAAAAAAATGGTTTTAGGCTCTTATAGCTTAGGCTATGAGCTAACAAAAAAATATAGGGTCTTTGGTGTGAACTTCAAAAAGTTGTATTATTTAGGCTCCTAAAAGTGGAGAATATTTCAATGGAAAAACAATGGACTTATAAATGAAATATACAAAAAAAGTATTGTTTTTAAGATTTGAGTCTCGACAAAATAACCAAAACATCATCAAATTTCATGAAATATTTATGTGAAATGTGAAAAAAAACTGCATTGATTTACCTTCGAAAATGCTGATTCCGTGTGTACACTGGCATTGCAGATGAATTATCAGACTCAGGCTTCCCTTGGGCCTTTAGTCCCCACTACTATTTAGATTTTTAGGCGAGGTAGCCAAAGGCCACCCTTTATTCATAAGTGAGAAATTTAAGTTTGAAATTTTGATTGTTCCTTCAAAAACCCAGGTACACACGGAGGGCTAAATATATTTTTATAGCTCAACGTATATATTTAAGATAGGATCCAAATAATATATAATTAGTCCAATAATGAATAATCAGTATAGTTGTCACAGTAGTATTTACCACAATTTTCCCTCAGTACAGGTGATGTATAAAGAGCAAGTCGAGTGATTATACTGTCAACGATAAATAGAAAATTATTAAATGAACAAATAAAAACACAAAGTCACGTATATCGCTCATTATTTATTTATTAGCCAACCTAATAATTTTCGTTCTGACGGCATACCGTTGTTTTTTTTGCCAGGAGTAACCTTTTTTTAACCAGAAAATAGAGCTGAGAACCCTTTATATTCTGGTCGATGTGTCTCCAACACGTTCTGGAGTAGCGATCAGGTGTATGAGGTGATTGGCAAGTCGCCCAACAGTGGATTGGCGTACAGAGAGGACCGGGTTCATCGCTTCTCACATTTTCAATGTATATATAACAACGAAAACGAGGGAGAAACAATGAGAGGAACGAGAAAATAGACAAAGAGAGAAAGGGATGAGGTTAAATAAAAAGATTAGCTGCGAGAATGGGCCAGGGACTCGTGTGTCTATCGCTCGGAATCCGATATGAAACTTTTGACTTATATATCGAAACCTCTAGCATTTCGATGTGTAGCACGTGTCTCTGTTCTTCTTAATATCAGAAGATTCGACCGGATAATCTCGAGTTCAGACGAATAGTATATATCGAAAGATTTGAATGATAAGGGGTATTCGTCGCGCGAGCGAGTGGTGGGGGAGGAGGTAAGGAAAAGCGAGAGAGAGAGAGAATTCTGGTGGATATACAACACGAGTGGGAAAAAGCTATGCCGAGAGCACAGTGGTGGGATACAGGGGGTGGTGGAGGGTGAGACAGGAGAAACAAGGGGGATCCAGGAAAGAAAGAGCGAGGGCAAATGCGATGCTCTCTCGTACAGCTGTGTATGGATAGAAGGTCTCGCGAGTGGGCCACGATCAGGTGGGGAGTGACGCCACGGGCTGGTATCCGAGTCAAACGGGCTGGTTGAGCCGCGGAGAGGGGTGTATTGATTGTGCTTGGCTTGCGAGAGCGAAGGGGAGAGAGAAAGAAGTTACGGGAGGATAAGGGAAGGACAGAGATGGAGATAGGAACATCAGCGCCACGGCCTTGTCTCTCCGTCCACCGTGCGCACTACACCCCTTTTCTTTCTTCATTTCTCGTCTCTCTCTCTCTCTTTCTTTCTTTGTCTCATTCCACTTTTATTCTTCTTCTTCTTCCTCTCTTATTCTTCTTCTCCCCGCAATCCATGCACTCTTCTCGCCTCTGTCCACACGTACGACCGCTCCTCCTTTTCTTCTCTATCTTATTTTTCACTATTTTCATCTCTCCGTCTCTCTTTCTGCTTTCTTTCCGCTCGGTTATCTCATCCTACCGGTCCTTCCGCTCTCTCGTTTGTATTTTTAGTCCGCGCCTTGTGTACGCCCTTTCTTATCTATCTCCCCCGTCCAGTGCGCGACCTTCTCTCTCTCTCGTCGCTGGAGGATCAATGCTGTCACTCCATGCAGAACAATCCGCGATACAATATCGCACCATTTCTAGTTACCGTTACTCGTTTTTCTCGTTGAGGAAAATCCTCTGGCATCCGACGCAACTCCCAGCGCGCTCACCATTGTCAGCCATCCGTTTAACCCTCGCGGTGTGATTATTTCCTTTTCAGGTTTAACAAAGAGAGAGAGCCGAGGAGCGTGGAAAAAGTTCGAGACGAGTCTCCACACACGTATACTCTCTTTATTCTCTCTCTTATTGTAACGCGTTTAAAAAATTATGATTATGTTAAAGGAATAAACGATAATTGCGAATGAATGCGCGAGTACTGCACATATTTTTTATATTTTTAATTCGACGTTAGACTGGAATGTAGGATCGAGGAAGAGCGCTCGTCCGAGGAACAATGGACAGCTATCTTCCTCTGCTCTCTTTTTTTTTCTCGCCTTTCAAAAATAACGTGGCGAGGTGCTGCCACGTTTGCTCTCTCCGAGTTCTTGTTTCTCTTGCTGTCATTCTCTCCCGCTCTCGAGAATCACAAAAGGGCCGAAAAATCGCAGCTTCGGCTTTGTTCGTTCTTCTCCTCTATATCTTTCCCAACTGGAGTCTCTTTTTCAGACGCAACGTGTGTGTGCTCCCGGGCTGCTCCGTTTCTCCGTCCCTTTTTTTTCATCTTTGCTCGACTTTCCCTTCGCTCGATCTTGATTGTGTGCATCCTCTCGTGTGCACCTCTCGTGCATCCCCGCAACACACACACACACACTCTCGCTCTTTCTCTGTCAAGAATTCAAGCTTGTAGCCGAACTTCCCGAAGCCCTGCGCCCAACTTTACGAGAGTACACTCCGCTCCGGTACTCGCGCACCGAGATGAATCTCAAACGCGCCCCTCGCCCTCCCCATTTCTCTCGTCCCTTCGCTCTTCCTCTGTGTACACAATTTCAGCCGAATTCCAAGAAAGCGCAATTTGTGAAAACTCTCATCCATCGGAGGCTCGCACGACGCGCGATGTATCTCCAATTTTTTTTTTCACCTGCTCTCGTAATCTTCTGCCCGATGCCCCGGAGCTCTTATATCCCAAGATCGACCTCTACGGACGCTTCGTGAATTTATTCTTACCCGGTAAAACGCAATTCTGGTATTTTCATATTTTTCTGAGAATCCCCTATACCTGAAGAGATTTATAATATTTATAAAGAGATTTATAATATTAAATACCTACAGGAAATAAAAGTTTCGATAATAAATTTATCAACGATTATATATATATTTGGTTATACGATTGCTCGTATATTTATAAGATTTACGTGCGTCAATCGATGCAGATTATTCTTCGTGTAAATAGATAATTGGACCTATTGTCCTGCGCGATTGGATACGATATATCCGCGGATACTGAAAAAATTAGGAATTAGGTAAAAATAAATCTTGCGGTGTTACGCAACAGAGTCTCATCGATAAAAATCGATAACATTATTCTTTCGGCATAATAAATAGTATTTCTTATTCATCGTTAATATGTAAAAAAAAGGGAGAAAGAGATGGAATAAGAGTGGAGGAAGGAAGGAAGGAAGGAAGGTACAGCAGGGATGAGAGGACAGGTGCGGAAGGAGGAGGGCCCGACTGTGAGATGTCACGTCATTGGGGGGGGGGCGACGGCGACCGAGCGCACTCGACGATGTCGAGCTTTCACGAGCTTGCGGGCTGGCAGCAGCAGCGGCGGCGGCGGCGGCGCGATGGCACATGCACGTCGCGGCGCGCTCGCGAGTTTTCCCGTGTGTTCGCGTGTTCGCGGCCGTGTGCGGGCCGCACGAACACACGGGATAGCCGGGCACGAGGGAGAGATAAGGACGGGGCGAGAAGCGCGAGGATTGACGGAGAGCGAGAGAAATAAAACGGAGGAGCAGCCCGCCGCGCGATACGAGACGGAGAGAGAGAGAGACGAGACGTCGCTGGGCAAGTGCGGAGGAGAGTGCTGGGTCGTGCCGAGAGAAAGCTCTCTCTGATGGGTGACAGAGAGAACGCGAGCGCTCGTACAGAGAAACAGGAGCGACGGAGCGTGCTTGTAAATAGAGAAGTGGAGGGGCACGCGCAAGAGCCGGAGTAGCGGGAGAGAGAGAGAG
Organism: Cremastinae sp. A BG-2022a; assembly: GCA_030522545.1. NCBI lineage: Eukaryota > Metazoa > Arthropoda > Insecta > Hymenoptera > Ichneumonidae > Cremastinae sp. A BG-2022a. Next base: position 15,921 of record JAPYYW010001383.1, on the reverse strand, counting down.
AGAGAGAGAGAATGAGAAATAGTGGCCGTAGAGAGGAAAAAAGAGGGACGGAGAGACGTCGAGCGAGCTCTCGCGGTCGTTGGTGAGAGTGCGAAGGGGAGAGATACATTTTTGGGAGTGTAAAATGGAGAGAAAGAGAGAGAGGATAGGTGCTATACACGAGGAGGGAAATAAGAGAGAAGAGAAAGAGGGAGAATAAGGTGGGGTGGAGTGGGGTTTCGGGTGGGTGGATGAGGAAGGAGGAGGCGGTAGCAGGTGGGGGACGCGCGCAGCTCTCAGGCCTGACAGGCCACACAGGCACGCAAGCACGCAGGCGAGCAGCGCACCGCCATCGCAGCCTTGCAACCTCTCTCTCCCACGAGAAGCTTGGAGCTTTGAGCTCGTCGCTGCTCTGTGTGTACTCCGCGGTATCCGGTGCTCGGTCTCGTGTGCGATATTACGAGGGAAGGAAAGATCGGGCTCCCGCTGCTTCTTTTCTTCTTCATCTTCTTCTTCTTCTTCTTCTTCCCTCATCGAATCCTGCTGTCGTTTCCAGTCGCGCGTCTTCCCCGACAGCACGCGCACGTTCTTCGCAGACGCACCTGAAATTATTCGGGCCGGAGTGTCTCCGCGTAATCTCCCCCTCTGGCGTGCACGGGGGAACGCCGAACTCGTTTCCTCGCTCTCCGCGCGGCGTCATATCCATCGAGAGAACCTTTTCCGAGCGCCCTTCGTGCGTGTGCGCGCTTCTTCCACGTACCTCGGTGCATCCCCGTGTGTCTGCATGTGCACGCCCACCAGTGTCTATGCGGGCTGCGTGAATGTGGAGGTGCGCGCGCGGCCGCGTCCCGAAGTGCTGGCTACGCGGAAATAAAACGAGGAACGCGACGCGGGGATCCTGCCAGCGATGTAAGCCCCGAGATAACGATACGCGAGAACATCCGCGGAGGTAATACGAGATATTCTCTCCTTCTTTCTTTTTTTTTCGGATCGTCGTCGTTGCGCACCGGACGACCCGACTGCCACCTGCTCCGTGCGCGGAAACAAATATTTCGCTCGCGAGAGGATGCTTCATCGCGACTCGAGAGTGTAAAATGCGAGATCCGACGCCAATTTCGACGGGAGTTACGAGCGGAAGAGGGATGAAGGGTGAAACAAGTTTGTACCCTTGTCACTGATATCTCTCTGTTATCGGGGAGACAACTTATTCGCGGACGGGGGAGAGAAGAGAGAGAGAGAGAGAGGCGCGTCGAGGAGAGAAACTCGAGAAGCGCCAGCGACGTGTCGAGATAACGCGAGATAACGCCACTCGAGTGGGAGGGGCGAAGAGACTCGGAGAGCGAGAGAGATTTTCAGAAGCAAGAGACAGATATAGATGAGGAGATAAGGGCGAGAGAGAGAAAGAGAGTTGCCATCGTATTTCATTTTTTTTTAGTTTTTTAGTGGCTCTGTACACACTCTGGCGCTGCTGCCACTTTCCACCGTCGAGAATCAGATGAGCTCGTGTGCTTTCCGTTTCGTCAACTCTCGTTCCTCCGCCTAATTTTCTCGCGTCCCTCTTTTCAAACACCGGGGTCTCCCTCAGTCACCGAGTAACTCTCCGCCGAGGCCAGAGAGCGTGACGCGATTCGATAAAAAAGAGTGCGCGTCCGATTCAAAGTTTTCCACTCGAGCCCATTCAGCGCTCCGGTATTTATCGCCGAGGCGACTAAAATTTTTCAACGGAGAATCGAGCGATGCGAATTGCGAGTTATGCGAGGACGGATTGATTTTTCATCGGACGAGGACGCGTGGAGGTTTCGAAAAATTGACACTCCTGGGCTCTAGGTGCGTCGGCATGTCGAATAAACTCGAGCATCGTCAGTTTCGCAGTGGACGTCGGTGATTGATTCGCGTCGAGCGGGGATAACAGAGAGAGTTTTGTCGTTTATTCGCGTTCGGTGCGAAAAGGTGCGTTTCGTACAGGTGCGCGCGATCGGAGGGAAAGAAAAAAAAATATAAGTGAAGATTGGGGAAAAGAGATGAGCGGAGAGCAGCGAGGTTCGTCCTCGTCCGAAATAACTCGGAGAGAAGAGCCGAGAGTCCGGTGTGCATGTACGCGGGAGTGAGACGAATGTCGTAGAGGGAAGGCGACAGGGGTGGCTGAAACGATCCATAATACGCTTACGGATCGTCTCTCGCTCTCTGCCCCGTAAAAAAAAACAGGACTCGGGGAGGAAAAGGGATAAAGAGGGCTCGAGAGACGCGTTACTGCGAATTTTTCAAATAAACGACTGAAGCTCTTTATTTGCGACCGGACGCATATCACCAAAAAAAATACGTGGCCCTCGAGCCTCGAACGACGAAAAACCCCGCCGTTTGTCATCGAACTACATATCGAGAAAAAGACACTGAAAATATAAATTGGAGAATGCAATTCGAAGCAAAAATACAGATATATAAAAGTATATAAAAAACGAGAGCATCAGGATGCGAGAAAGTGCGACGAACGTTTCACTATTCTCATACAGTTGCGTGGTGCTGCCCGCTGCGTTTACTACCCCGTTGTAGCATTAAAGCACAGCTCTTCACTCCCCAAGGTGGTGTGTCGAGAGAGGACAAAAAGGAGTGAGAATAAGGCGAGGAAGAAGGAGAGAAAGGGAGAGAGAGAGAGAGAGAAAAAGGGGACGCGGCTACTCATGCGCGATCGACTATACACATCGTTTATCCTCTCTCGAGCTAAAGTGTACATATACATAAATGGCGTATACAGATCTCGTGTACTCCTCCGACACCTTTTCGCCGCTTCCCTCTCGAAAAAACGTAACGAAAATCGTTCACGTAAACGCCGATTCAACGACTCTCGCGTTTTAGGGACTAAATGAAAAAGGCTCTTCGTGTACGACGATCCTTATACTTTTGATGGATGTTCAACTTATGGGAAAGCGGCGCACGATGCCCCGTCGTCGTTGACGCGCTCGCTGGCCAATATTTCGTCGCACACGGGGTGCAAGAGGAAAAAAAAGGTGTTCGTCGTGTGTCGCGTGTGTCTGTGACCGTGTCCGTGGGAGTGCGAGCGTGCGTACGTTTGTAAAACGTCATCCAGAGTGCGTTGAAACGATGCGGAGTTGTGATATGCGGTGATAAATAAAGAAATAAAATAAATAAAAAAAAGTAATAAGAGAGGGATGATTGAATAAATTCATGCATAATATATATAGTTGAAGAGATATATAACGAAGCGATATATAGGGTTCTGTCAAGGTTAATATTAAATCGTGTATATTGTTTGGACTTTTGTACTTTATTTTTGGAGGGCGGCTTGGGTTTTTAAATGACGTCTGTAAAGATCCCGAAGAAGGAGTCCGGTTGGATCGTTGGCCCGATCGCGGTTGAAAGGGTGACCGGTGGACGCAAGAGTGATCGATTTTGTGATTTACCGACGTAAAGGACCTTTGAAAAGAGCAGCCATTTTGGTGGCTGTCGGCTGCTGCGGCGGTGGCCGCCACCGGGTGGTGAGAGACGAAGGGGGTCGCGGCGAGGGCCAGGGGGGTCGGCGGGATCACAGGGGCTTGCGGGGGTGCGGCGCGCTCGGGGGCATGGGGCTCGGGAGGGGGAGCCGCCCCCTCTCGTAACCACCGCGAAGCGCCAAGATTTCCCGCATCGAGTTCATCGAGAAATGGGGGCTGACCCCTGTCCTCAGACCGAGGCAGGACCTACGCCCCCACCGGAATGGTGCGGAGGATGGCGACACGAGGTATTTTTTTTTGTTTTTCATTTTTTTACGTATATAAATATATCTATATATATATATATACACACAATAGTCGTAAAAAAAAATTATAAAGCAAATTTCTTTTTTACCGTCCTCGTTACGTCGCTATCTATGATGAACGAACTTTAACTCGCTGGACGGCCGATATAAAAAGCCTTTGGATTCTTTTCAAATTCGAAATAATACGCCGGAGGTAGCGCCATTGTTTTACAATTGTGTATATAATAGGTAGAAGAAAAAAAAAGGGAGAAGAAAAATAGGCGTAGAGGAAGAGAAGAACAGTGAATAGACGAAGATTAGTCTCTGATAGTCTTTCCAACTTTCATGATCGTGGATCTGTCGTTGAAATTATTTTCTGGATTCAAGTAGCGCAATTTGCCTGACGGGAATTCCTCGTGTACGTCAAAACGTCAAAGTACATACTGCCCGTGCCCGGATAACGTGTATACGTGTACACTGCGTTAGTGCCTTTGGCAAATATCCCTCTGGCTCGAAGCCTATTGTCTCTCTACTTTTTTTCAATTCTCTCGCGAGTAGAGAGAATTATACGTTCTTTTCATCCTCGTCCCTATCTCTCGTACCACGACGCAATGGATCCAGACCGCTCATAACTGCGTACCGGTGATAATATCCTGCCTGTGAATTTCTTCGATGACTTGACCAAATACACATAAAACGTTACAACGTTGCTTTTCGACCATGGGAAAAGAAGAGGGGTACGTTTTTCATCTGAGACTTTTCATCAATCTTATTTATTTATTTTTTTTATCACGTACATATCTCGAACCTTTTTTTTCTCACGAGGTTCATAATATCATCATTTTTTCATCACCAAAGAATGAGCAAAAATATACGTGGACGAGGCAGACAGAATTTTAGTACATCCGAAATAAAAGGTAGTTGACAATGTCTAAAAATTTGTACGACACTCGCTCTACAATGCTTCAAATTATTCAATTTTTTTCTAACTCGAAATATAAATGGAGTATTTTTTAATCATGCAGTGAGGTTATTTTTCGACAAGCACGTTTTATTTGAATACTTTTGAAATAATGATAAAGTGAAAAAATGTCCTTATATAGATGTCGCGAAATGTTGGAAAGCGTTTACCTTATTTGGTGGATGGGAGCTAGATGGGGAATATAAGTCTATGCATGGACGTAGCGAGGTCTACACCTGCTCGGCTCGAGCTAGGTGTTTTATCACGCCGCGAGAGTCAGCCCGATCGGATACGCCCGAAACCACATCACCGAGTTCCTCTCTTGAATTCTCACCGCATCCCTCCCCTCCGACCTCCCTCTCTCTCTCTCGGTAACTGCCTCCGAGATATCAACGTTTCTCGTCTGCTCACTCTTGTTTCCATCTCTCGTCCCTAGTCTCCCTCCATTCTTGCTCTCTTTCGTCATCAATCGATTTTAGACGTATATACCCAATTATCTAGTGCTCGCGACAATTTATATATACGTATACCTTCTTCCGCCATGACGAGAAATTACATAAATATATCGAGAGCGTGTATAAACGATTCGACGTATCGCCGTTTGTTTCGTCTAAAAATGTATTTCGCTCAAAAAAAACAACAACTCTGAGCATAAAATTAGATTTAAATGAACTTTGATGAAATATAATTGAAGGCCTCACCCGTCAATACAGCACCGAAGAAAAAGTGAAATTTCGCGGTTCTCTCTCCGCCTTTCCGAAAAAAAAAAATCGCTCGAAAAGTTATGCGAATTCTTTCGAACCTGTTTGCTCGACGAGAATAATCGATAACCCGTATAAATCTCGGGATGAAACTTTTTATCGCGATGTGTTAAAATTTCGTAGTAAAGCTTCGGGGCATAGAGAGCGATTCCCAAAAAAGACAGGACCAGGTGGCAGAGTCCGAGAGTCGAGGGATCAACATTTGGATTGAGCCGGGCTGAGATATATGGACCTGGTAAAGGCAAATAATGTATAGAGATCGGGCGGGGCGGGAGAATAGTCGGCGGAAACTTGCCTCTTCAGAGACGTAACGTAATTCACGACGCTGACGATACATATATATACATATGCACACACATATACTCGTGTAATCGCGTCATTGGTTAGATCGCTCGCTGTGCTACATTCCCACGTTAATCGCTGTGTGTACAGTAAAAGCTCTCGCACATGGGTCGCAAGCATGACTGGAGCACCGATAAATATAGTAACGGAGAAAGAAAGAAAGAGAGAGAAAGAGTAACATACGTCACTTTACGGCAAAGGCCATTATCATTTGAATGCGCAGCTATAAAATGTTTCCATATACCTCTCTGTGATTCACGCGAGCGTTGCTAAAAAAAAAAAAATTAATGCCCCTATAAAATAAAATCACGCTTGTGCGTGCGAATTCCACTGTCGAGTTATCCCAGAATATGCGGGACGGGGGTTTTTAGCGAAAAGAGATTTCTGACGCGAGAAAGCATCGATTTATCGAGCCGAGATATTTAATTCGTCGCTCCGGGGAAATTCGATTGGAAAATTGGCGCTTCGGGCGCAATGCGAAAAACAAGACTCGTCCTGGAAAAAGGGGCAAGATTTACGCGAGAAAGAGGGGCAAACGGTGTGTTGAGAAAAAAATTGGTAACGATGAAACTTCGGGGCAGAGTTCTTTCGACGAAAGTCATAAAACGAGTACGCGTAATTGGAAGAATCGCTCGAAACACGTAACGCAAACTCGCGTTTCGTATTACGTGCACGAACGCTTGTTCGGCCTCGTGTGTACTTTGTTTTATATACATATGTGTATGTACGTACATGATGACCATGGCTCTGGATCTTCTCTACTTGCGGCGTGTCGGTGACAGTTAAATTCTACGTGCCATGTGCTCTCTCGTATCGTCTCGGGTATATGTGTGTCGATTTGCGGAGTAACCGTGCTTCCGGCGTCAACCTCGACTGCGTTTACCTACTTCATATCGCAATGCGGATCAGCACTGCGACAAGCCTTCTCTCGTTCTGTGGAAAATCTGTAGCTCTCGGGCACTAAAAAAAAAATCATCGACAAACGCATTGCACAAAAGTACAATTTTCGTAACTTAAACATAAGCAAAGGTATCATGAGTCTATATAGAGCTCCTATTTGAAAAAAAAAATTATAATTCAAGATTCCTTGATTTTATGAGATACGAGAAATCTCTCGGATTGATTTTTCTGTGGCAGATTCTTATTCATTTTTTAACTGTGTCAAAATTTGGACGTGAGGCACTTTTTTCGTATTTTATAAATTTTCAATAAGTTTCGTGTAACATTTTAAGGCTGAATTGGAGTAACTGGAAAATTGATAAAAATTATGTTCTTTTGAAATGTTTAAAAAAGATTGTTGTCTCTAACTTGAAAATGGTATACTAAACTTTGAATTATAAAAATTTTAATATAATGGAAAATTCATTTTTTTCCCTGGATATAAATAACAAAAGTTCAATTCACTGTTGAACATATTTCTTATATCTAATATATGATTTTAATATTCTATAATTCATTATAAAACTAACTCAAATTGTCAAAATATTAAATGAAGTTTACATTTCACCAATTTGTCACGAAAAATTCACTATCCCTTCTATGTTTTTCAAAAACTAAATTGGAGAAAATAAACAGCTGGAATAAACAATAAGAATGATCTGGAAGAAAAAGTTATTCTACACAATTTTGTTCGACAATGCAGTTGTTTCTTTGAATCTATTCAAAATTTAGAAGCCCCTTAATTAAATGTTCTTTGATGCATTAGTCTTTGAAAAAAAAGTAAAGAATTCCATTTTTTTTCCGTGTACAAAGCACTGAGAATTTTTTCATTATTTATATAGCTTTGTTTTCGAGGAAGTGTGGAAAATGGGGTTTAGCCTCGTAACTCGTAGGATACGGTGTTGGTTGGTGGTTCTGGTGTGCTAGGGGAGCGTCTGTATGAATGACGAAACACAGACGACCGAGCACGCTGCAGTGCGGCAAAGCCGGAACGGCAACCGCGCCAGTAGTTACGGTGGCACGCGTCAGGCCCACTTTCCATCCAGTAGAAACTCATTGTTTGGGTCATGCATAAATAATACTTGAACACGAACAATTAAAAAAATAAAACGTAAAAAAGAAAAAGGAGAGCGAGAAAAGAGGAAAGAGGAAAAACAACACGCTAAATCCGTGTCTTACCGAAACTTTTGAGGCCTCTTATAGCCTCACCTTTTCTTCGTTAAATAATACCTCTGTGTGTTAATTATTGATAATATATTCGTCAAGCAGTTTGTCTTGGTCGACACACTTTTTCAACGATAAGAGAGAAAAAGAGGAGAGAACAAGGTCACGCATACCTAACGATTCAAACATTTTGTCCTCTCATCCCTCTCACCTTATAACCTCACGATCACACAAACACGTATATGTTTTTTTTTTAATTTTACATCATAGAGTAGAAGATTTCTTGGCATCATCCAACTACTTTTGATTTATCCTCGGGCTTAATCTAAAGATGAAAAAAAAACTTACCCCTTGAAATATCACTCAAACTTCTTTTTATTTATACTTTATTCACAAAGAGAGAATTTTCCTCTACACCATTTAAAGAGGTTGGCTACATATAACGAAATTATAAAAATTCGTTCAAATTTGGAGAGAATATTATTCCATATGAAATACGTGAATACTATTTTTTTTATAATTTTCGTCTACGTATTTTTCGAACAATTGAACTATGAAATAGCCATTTTTAGACAATATAGATATACATTCCGTGTATAAGGATGTAACTTTACTACTCGGTTACTCGAAAATAATATAGACAATATATTTTTTTAAATTTATATTAATTTCTTTACTGACAAAGAACATTCTCTCTAATTTTTATCATGTTCTCAACAAATTCCCTGTCCCTATACTTATAACATGTAAAACGTCATTTATTTTCGCCATTTGTAGCCAACCTCCTTAAGTATCTTTATTGAGTAAAATAAATGAAAACTTTTTCTAATGCTCATCGTACAGGGCAATTATACTGATTTCGAGATAAGGTATTCATTCCTGTTATCTTACGCTATAGTGTGCTTAGATCAAAAACATTGAAAGGTGGTCGTTTAAAGTTAAAAATAATAAAAAAAAGAAGAAGCGAGAAGAAAAAGGGGGAAGAGAAAGAAAAGAGGGTAAATGAGTCGGAAAGCGAGTGGCTGGAAATATCTTTTGAGGATAGAGAAAGAGACGAGGAAAGGAAATGGCGAAGAGATGAGATTGATGCCAGAGAAGATGCAGCGGAGCACGTGACGCACATGCAAGTCACACATCAGGAGAAGAAGAAGGATGAAAGAAACGTGATTGAGAGAGAAGAACGTGTGGTGCGGAGGAAAGAAGAGCGTGGGAGGAACGACAGTGTGGAAAGGAAAAGAGAACGGGTGGCGGGGGGGGGTTGGTCAGAGAAAAGATAGCTAGAGGGTGAGAAGGGCAGTAGGACACGCCGGAGTCGCGGTGGAAAGCGAGCGAGAGTATTAGATATATAAGCGTGAGAAAGTGAAGACGAGGAGGGGATTCGAAGAGGTGAGCCAGAAAAAGAGGGGGGGGGAATTGAGGGGGAGGGGGGGGCTGCGGGAGACCATGGCATGTAGCCAATGCCGTAGTGCCGCAGTTCCCTAGGTACTCGCTGCAGCTTTTCTATTATTTTTTTTCTTTTTCATTCCTCTTCCTCTCTTCCTCCGTTCCTCTCATTTTTATTATACCTGTATTTTATTGCCACTACCAAAAATGTCTGCGGAAGGTATAAATGCACCCTCATGCACGTATGTGCATGAATTACATCGTAAAATGAAAACCTTATTCCTTTCTAGCAATATATATGTATATTGATTTTCAATTGAGCATATTTAAAATCGTTCCTATATTCAGGTCTCCTTTTTCTCTCTTTTTTTTTTAGTCATACTCGTCAATGACTCGATAACGTTATAGGAAAAAGTTTTGTTTGTTTACTTGACTTCCCATTTTATTTGTTCCATAGGGTCATTAAACGATTTGTCTTTTACCTTATATACATACGTACCTTATGTACATACATGGCAAATGATTGAGAATTTTTATTTTCTTAATCTCAAAATTACTTGAGATATACAGAGGACCACTTAAATTGTTACTTTTTTTCGAACTTTCGAGCACTGATTAATCTCGGATGAATTTGCTGCTATTTTTTTCATAATTACCAACAACGAGCAGAATACACGCCCTCCTTAACTTTCTTAATATTTAAAAAAGAAATGCTTGTTTAAGGTAGTTCTATATAGGTACAGTCTAATCAGAATATTTTATTTTAATTTATCTCCATACCATATGGTTTTTAAGCTTAAGTCAATTAAGAAAAGTTGTTGCTAATTGTTTCAAGAACAACATACTCAAAATTCAAAGTCATCCAAGGTGACTTGTACTTGCTACGTATGTATGAAAATTAAAAAATCATAATCTTAGGATTAAAAAAAAATTAAAGGAAGCTTCTTTGAAGTACAATAAAGAGCTATGCTAAATTTTAAGAAGGTTCACCATCTAGAATTGAAGATATTTAGGATTGAAAATCGCAATATTTAACACGGACTAGTATGGGAGAGCACTGAAAATTGGGATTTTAACAATAAATATCTCAATTTCTACGTAGTAAAACCCCTTAAAATTTGATAGGCATATGCGTAACATATCAAAGAATGACTGTACCAATTTTCAAAAAAAACCTAAATAATCGATAAAACTACATAGAACTACCTTAAATTGCTGAATTTTAGAACCTGTCATAATGATAGTTGACAATTTTTTATTACAAATTCTTCTGTTGGTTGTGTTTCTAGATTTCACTGTAAATTATTTTCATATTTAATATTTACATATAGTAAAATTCTATTTTATATTTTATTATTTAAATTTAATAATACATCAGTAAAACACACGTTTTTCTGATTTATAAAATTCAGTAAAAAAATTGAGATAGCAACTGATTTTTCTCCAAAATCGACGAACAATCTGAATAAAGAACAACGAAAGATGCTTGAACAAGCATCTATTCTACAAGCTTTGATTTATTTAATATTTTTAATATTTGAGATTATTTCTAGTAATAATTTATAAATAACAATTGTAGAATAATCATGAATTTAATTTAAAAATTATGGTTTTATCTGCGCGAAATAATTTTGAAGATATTCAATAAAAATTCAATAAAATTTTTCACAAACTTTTATTATAGCATAACAATTAAGTGTGTGTAAAATTTTTAAAGATTAACCACGTGGAAATTATGATATTTATTATGGAAAATAAATAAATAATATTATGGAAAATAAATAAATCGCAATATAAATAAGAGCACGTGTTAAAATTGCAATTTTTGACAATTAATATGACAATTTATTATCTTAGCATAATGTTGAACAAAACTTTCTCAAAGTTATTCGCGAAATTATTTTTAAAAACGTTAAATCAATATTTTTATCTTTAGTTTATATAAACCGAAAAAAAAAATTGTTTAAGTATCGATCGTGGAAAAGCTTAAAAAAACAAAGCAGTGCTTCGTACTGAAATTATTCGAGGATGTCGATATTCTCGAAATTTCCATGATCGGGTAGCCTTGGGTCCAAGCAGGGAGAAGGAGCTTTTTACCATCGTCATTAATTCTTACTTAGACAGGCAAGTTCTTCTGAACGTTAGGTATTTTCGGTAATTTATGAGATGCACGTGAATACTAATGAGCCGTCCAGAGCAATTCGATACTCGATCGATGAGTGATCGCAGGGCGAAAGAGGGAACGTTTTCCCCTCGTACTTAACGATGCCAGAACAGGGGTGTGTTTCGAGGGGGAAAAAAAAGAGAGGACGCGGATGGGCGAAGAGCGAGCCGAGAGTGAAGAAAAAAAAAGAACGTGAAGAGAGAAGAGAGAGAGAGAGAGGAAAAAAGAAGCATCCGAGATCAGCCGTGCGTATCGGAAAAAAGTTGCGGATAGCTCACTCGTGTCAAAGGCTCGTTGAGAATCCGCGGGAGGGCCGGCCACCGCGGCGGGATTCTCTCGAATCGCCCTATTCGAGATCTCTCCTGAGTGAATGGCGGTTGGAGGGGAATCCGCGGAAGCAGGCCAGGAGAAAATTCAAAAAGGTAAATAAAGAAAGAGAGCGAGAGAGGGGAAGAAGAAGGAAGAAAGAAAGAAAGAAAGAAAGAAGGAAAGAAAGAAGAAGCTCGAGCTAAAGAGTTACGAAGAATATGAAAAAGTGGAAGGAGGCGAGAGTGAATAAAAAAATGTGAGAGAATATGGTGAAAGGGTTCTTTTGAGTGGGCGATAAATAGCTTGGAAGCTTCAGATGACTCGGCGGTATGCGATCCACGAGGAAGGGGTGAGGGTTGGCCAGGCAGTCGCAGAGAATCCAAATAGACACATGCATGCACGTACCAAGAGTCTCCAGCGAGAGCAGAGACTCTGCTCCTTGCTCTGGGCATTATTTTTTTCGTCTAGGCGCATGTACACAAATACAAACACACACACACACACGTTCAGTCGATGGTAGATGAGGATTTTCGCAAAGGGTACTAGACTCGTTGACGAGCCTCTGAATTAGTAATGAACTCGAAACACACTACACGTGCAGGGTTCTCGCGCACACTGGCGAAAGATATGTGCGAAGCTCCGCGGTTCGACGTCGCGATTCGCACACCTGCTGCCACGAAATATGCTCTTGCACGAATTTCTGCCGTGTTCGAAAAGACACAAGTGACCTCGAGTCACTTTACAAGGAGGACGAGAGTACCCCGCGCGGAGGCCTTACCGAATTTGCGGGCCACACACTCCTTCTTCTGCTACCCTTATTTTCCTCTATCTTTAACCTTTCCACGAGTCCGGCTCGAAAATTTGGGTTATCCACTCTGAGAGAAAAGTATCGTTGATTTAACTAAATAAAAGTGACAAAAATACCAATTATTATACAGAGTTACATAAACTTCGTTTACATATTGTTCAGATTATGTTACGTTTTACTACGAAAATATATTTATTTGTAAAATAATTAGTATAATTGTCACTTTATGGTAAAATATGCACCACTGTGATTATTTCTCTCAGTGTGGAATTTACTAAACAAGAGCGACGACTATATCAATTATTATAAAACTGCATATAATTAATTTACATATTGTCCTGATTATGTTGCGTTTTACTACAAAAATATATTTATTTCTAAAATAATTAGCATAATTGTCACTTTATGGTAAAATATGCACCACTGTAATTATTTCTCTCAGTGTGGAATTTACTAAACAAGAGCGACGACTATATCAATTATTATAAAACTGCATATAATTCATTTACATATTGTCCTGATTATGTTACGTTTTACTACAAAAATATATTTATTTATAAAATAATTAACATAATTGTCACTTTATGGTACAATACATATCATTGTGATTTCTCTAAGTATGGAATTTATTACTAAACAAAAGTGACGACTATACCAATTATTATAAAACCACAGATAATTCATTTACATATTATCCTGATTATATTACGTTTTACTACAAAAATATATTTAATTCAAAAATAATTAGCATAATTGTTATTTTATGGTAAAATACATACCATTATGATTTCCCTCAGTGTGGAATGTACTAAAAGTGACAACAATACCAATAATTATAGAATTACATGCACTTCATTTACATATTGTCCAGATTATATTACATTTTACTACCAAAATATATTTAATTCTAAATTAATTAACTTTTAATTGTCACTTTATGCTAGAATATGTACCATTATGATTTCTCTCAGTGTGGAATTTACTAAATAAAAGTAATTATATAAAACTACATATACTTCATTTACATTATGTCCTGATTATCTCGGCTGGAAATTAAAGTGTAGATGTCATAAGAACCTGATCAGGCAGCCTGATTGCCTTAATAGCATCCAAATCGGATTTTTATCACGCTGTGGCCTATAATATAGCGATCCGGCTGCCTGATAAGACAATGCTCGAATTACCTGGTATGAGCCTTTTTCTCAATTTTGAACATATATGCGTATCAGGCAACCATTTCTCGTGTCATGGAATGATCTGGTTAAAATATGACAAGCCTTATTATTATACACGCAACAAATTCGTAGTCCGTATTCAGTGCCTGAACAGTATACCGTTTTAAGGGGTTTCGATAGCTTTGGCGAAAATAAATGAAGTTTTACATGGTAAAAGTATAGGGAATCGAAATTCATTAAGAACACGATGAAAATTTGAAAGAACGTTCTTTGCTATTAAACAAATTTATATAAATTCAGAAAACAAAATCGTCTACATTTTTGTCGAGTAATCAAGTGTTGAAGTTACATTCTTATACACGGAAAGTATACCTATATCATCTAAAAAATGATATTTCATGGTTCAATTATTCTGAAAATAATTAGACGAAAATTCTAAAAAAAATTCTTGTTTACGCATTTCATATGAAAGAATATCCTCTCCAAATTTGAACGAATTTTAATTATTTCGTTATAACTATCGAAACGCCTTAAGGCCAATGAACGGAACATCAATCAGTTCCTGATCGGAGTTAAATCCGGCCAAATTTAGTTACTGATTAAAACCGGCAACCTGATCATTACTAAAGCCGATATTGTATTAGATCCGTATGATCCGGTATATTTATCATAATCCGAATCGCGTAAACTCCAGCAAGTCGTGTTACGTACTTCCGGATGGAGATGGCCATTTCGATAGAATATATCCTATTCAGGATCGGATCAGTAAAATACGGCCTGCCGTAACAAATTTCCAGCCAGAATGTTACGTTTTATTGCAAAAATACTATATTTAATTTATAAATAATTAGGATGATTATTACTTTATGGTAAAATACCATTTTCATTTACATCTTGTCTTCATTTTATGTTACGTTTTACTGCAAAAATATATTTAATTTATAAATAATTAGCATAATTGTCACTTTATGGTAAAATATATATCATTCTGATTTCTCTCAGTGTGTACAGATGAGGTTATACTTCATTTACACCATCTTCAACATCCTGTCTTGATTTTATGTTACATTTTACTACAAAAATATATTTAATTCTAAAATAATTAGCATAATTGTAACTTTATGATAAAATATATATCATTCTGATTTCTCTCAGTGTGCATACAGATAAGGTCCATACTTCATTTACACCATCTTCATTTACATCTTGTCTTGATTTTATGTTACGCGCGTTTTATTACAAAAATATATTTAGTTCTAAAATAAAATTAGCATAATTGTAACTTTATGATAAAATACAACGTATATATACCATTATGATTTCTCTCAGTATGCATGGATTAGGTTCATATCGGTTTGCAAGAGCTAAGCCGCCATTGGCAGCGTTCGACTCTCAGCGATTTCTACAAAGGGATAACGAATAAGACACGGGTGCGCGCTCAATCGGTTCCGAAAACTTATCTCGAGCGACGTTGGGATCGAACTCGAAATTTACCCTTGGCGCTATAAATAATAGAGGAATCGAGTTGGGTCGAGTTTGACCGAATATTAACGCGATATATCAGGAGACGAGCATTGTTTGATATTTCCTTTTATCAAGCGGGCACGTTCACGGGCTGAGAGCTTTTACTTGGCTCCGATATAGAGGTCCTTTCGGTGGTCGTGACGATTTATCTTTCGCCATCTCCACGCTTCCGGTTTCCTTCCACGGGTCATCGATAATCCGGTCAAATGGATTCTATGCTCGAGTTCACGTAGAATATTCTCCGAATGTCGAGCCTCAGTGTCTCATACGAATCGAGATCTACACAGACTTCACTTGTTCACCTTAGATTGAAAAGAAATTAAATAAATTTAAAATCAATCAAAACTTTTATTGTTCTCCAATTTTTATTTTTAAACAATTTTTTTTCAATGATTAAGATCTACACAGACTTCACTTGTTCACCTTAGATTGAAAAAAATTCAATAAATTTAAAATCAATCAAAACTTTTATTGTTCTCCAATGTTTATTTTTAAACAATTTTTTTTCAACGATTAAGATCTATACAGACTTCACTTGTTCACCTTATAGATTGAAAAAAATTCAATAAATTTAAAATCCATCAAAACTTCTATTGTTCTCCAATTTTTATTTTTAAACAATTTTTTTCAACGATTAACGATTTCAACGATTAAGATCTATACAGACTTTACTTGTTCA
>JAPYYW010001382.1:0-30062 GCA_030522545.1 Cremastinae sp. A BG-2022a | reverse complement strand
AAACTCACATGATAAATAAATTGTGATAAAAACTTTTGATTTGACTGTACCTATAGAACTGTACCTTAATATTCCTTATAAATATATTCATGCATTTTTCAAAAAAAAAAAAAAAAATACATGAATATATTTATAATGAATATTAATGTAAAATTCTATATTTACATTCAAATTAAAATTCGAACACACATTTATAACAATAACTTAAAACACCATAAAAAAATAATAATGTTTTTTTTTTTTTTTTTTGAAAAATTGAAAAAAGATTGGAGAAAAAAGTAGAGGTGCGCATAGAATGAAGAAAAAAAGGGTTGGAAGGTTAATTGCTTAATCCCGAAGGCCCGGAAGCTGGGAAGGGTATATAGGAACGCCACGCGCCCGTCATGTTCGACATGATCCAATAGTCTTGGAGTCTTCATAAAAGTATGCTAATGGAAAGATTTAGGCGAGAGAGGGACGCGTTGTGGCTCGCGAAAGGTTCGTTTGATGGATCGGTGCGGTTACCGGGCAGCCAACAGCTCGGAATCAAGATTGATCGAGGCTCGCGAGAGTGCGCGCATAAAATGTAGATTGAAGAAGCTCGGGGCATTATTTACTCGGGAGTACTCGAAACGAGTTACAATTAAATAAGAAAGGTCGACGAGACGGTATCAGGTATACTATATGCGGAGGGTACCTGCGATCTCTTTTATTCGATTTTCTGATGGCAATAATAAGCGCGCCACGACGAGCGAACATTCGCTCTCGGAAGTTCACTCGATCCGGGAGAGAAATCTCCTTTGGCGAAGATCACGGGCATGAATCCTGCTCGGCGTTCAAACAATGCCGAGCGAAGCATATAGGCGAGCAAAAAAATGGAAGATCCCGCTCTAATGGGAAAGCCAGGCCGGGTTGAGACGTGAAAAGCGGCGGGGATCGCGGAAACTCCCTTCGAGTCTATATGGGAACTGGTACGTTTAACTCGCGGACTTTCGGACGAGCGAGCTCCTATGCGGGATGTTGAAAAACACTCTGCTCGCTCGAGCGTGTGTACAGAAGCGATGAGCGAGAGAGAGAGAGAGACTGCATGGGAAGAGCGGAAAAGAGAACGAAGAGGGATTTTGACTGTTAAGGCATACGTGGGATCGAATCTGCATGCCAAAACCATTTCCTGTGTTACCGCTCGAAGCTCCCGACCCAACCGTCAGCTCTCTCCTCTCTAATGTCGCGTGCGAACACCCGGAGCAACTGGCGATCGCCCACGGATCGGAAAGAGAACAAATAATGGAAAAACATCGTGCAATTTTTCGGCTCTTACCTCGTCGAATGTTTCCGAGTATTTTTTAATTAAATTCTTTTTTTGGATAATTTTTGTAATGTATGAAAAACATATGAAAAATGCGTATGATTGAATGAGATTTTTATAGTGACTCGGGGGAAAGTTTTGATCGACTCTATATATACGTTGTGATCTTTATGTTGGGAGCTGATAAAAGATGATGTGATGATATCTGGTGGAAAATTTTGAACTAAAAATAAGGTGCAATTTTGAGAACATGCACGCTTCGACACTACTCAAGTGCACCCTAGCCACGCCTCCATATCAGATCCCAATAGAAAAATTAATTTAAACCATTAATTAATTTTTTAAATTAAATATCACCCATTTTTTTATATAAAGTACTGAAATAATTCGTTAAAAAACTATATAGTTGTACGCCTGCCACGAGTCATCGACCAGCGTCCTTCAGCTCAATAATCGATCATTCATATAGATGCAAATCCTGAAACGTTTTGGCAATTTCAAATCATCAATTATTTTAGTATCTCCCTATAAATCAATTTATATATTACACATTCATTCAATTTCAAAATTAATTATTGTTCGTACAATTTATATGCACAGAAAATGTTCTTATATTTTGACATTTTTTAATGAAACTTCTCAACACTAGTTTTTAAATATTAGATATACATTTTTACTTTTAATTTTATATAGTAAACTAAACTAAATTTTCTGATAAAAATTTATCTCGTGTTTTACGTATTTATCTAAATTACTTCCATTTTAATCAAACGAACAACGTTTATTAAAACCTAAGTAATAAAATTTTTACAAGATTAAGCAAAAGACACAAAAATCGGAACAATATCTTTTAATTATTTAAAAAATAATACTACTTTTAAAAAACTATTTCAAAATAAATGTCAAATGAAATTATTTGATTTGACAAGCCTATACGTTTGATCGAAAATTTCCTACAGTAAAAACGATCGCTCTAATTATACGAAATATTATATGCAAATGATAAAAAAGAAAAAAAATATTGTGACGTTTACGTCATTTTTTAGAAGACCGTTTTGTCAAGATCTCTCAATATGCTCGAGAGGCACTTTCATATTTGAATATGACAAACGCCAACACAAGGCGAGGACGAGGCGAAGAATGAGCGTCCACGGTTCGACAAGTTTTTATCTGCCTTGATGCGCAGTAGCTCGCATCCCATATTCTTTCTACCTCGATAAACTCGTATGAGGCTTCTCATTCGATTATAACTATCCGCCGGTTCATCCACATCCGGAAAAAAAGGAAAGCGGGAAAAAAACATGTATATATTCTTCTGGTTTTTAATGCTGGATTTATGCCGAGGTAATGGCAACATCTGTCTGAAAATCCCACGGCGGAAGCTCCCGAGCGATCGCTTACCGAAACAACGCTGACTAGCACATCTGGCCCCTCATCCGAAAGTCCGAATTTCCAATTTGATCATCGGTGAAACTCCTCTACCACGGATCCGTGCTTCATATTTTTCTCGACGGCGGAGTACGAAAATTTCGCGAGAATCAAAAGCTCTTTGGGAGTTTTCTCCGCGTTGATGCGAATTATAATTCGGGGTGACGGCGCGATATCGTCGCCAACGACGATTCAACGTAAATATCGAGGTTCTCGCCGTAAGTGAAAGAGCGTTGAGACGTGTCCTGTTAATTACAACTTGGCCGGATAATTATTCCGAGTCGCGAACTCGCTTTCTCCCCTTCTCTCTCTTTCTTTTCTCCTTCGCTCTCCGTCTTTTCGTATTCCTCTGTATATAACGAAATATCTTGTTAAGCGCATTCAGCTCGTTGTATCGAATGAAAACGAGGGGGCATTCAGGTCGAGAGTTAATAAAACGGAGAGGAGACGTGAATGAAACTCTCTCGAAAAGGACGACCCTCTCTTATTCGTTAACTTGTTAAGATTTCGCTACATTAAGATTCTCGAGAATTATATAATCTCTCTCTCTCTCTCTCTCTCTCTCTCTCTCTTCAGCCCCTTAACGTTTCGCATTGACGTTTTCGTATCCTCGCTTCTCGCGCTGCCCCTCCCACAATCCCCCGATCTTTCCGAACTATCCATTTGTCCCGTGACCTGATATACGATTATGTTTCGAGAAAACTTTTTATTCAATCGTGTTTTTCAGCTCGGATTATTCCAACTTTGCCAACTCTTTCACTGAATGAGCTCCATTTTAAAAAAAATATCTCCACGATTTTAGGAATACGCTCGCTGAGAGAAAGTTTTTGAAAAATTGCCTGATTTTCGATTCAATATACTTCTGCTGCTGTCTCGACAATTTTTTTTTCGTGATACAATTCTCTCTTGAAAGGACATTCATTTTCACAAATATCTTGTCAATTTTTTTCAAATATTTCTTATAAGAGAATGTTTTTAAAAATGTATCAAATATTTATTTCAAATATTATAACGTAGATATTTTTTCGCAAAAAAATATCAAAAATCAATCGATTTTCAAAAATGCCTTCCTAATTTTATGAAATATTTAATTTAGTAAGTTGTTTAAAATTTGTTAATTTTTCTATCAACTTTTAAACGAGAAGAATATCAAATATTAGTGAGTGGAATAAATAAGCTCTATTTTTTAAAATATCAAAAAGTTTTTAAATTTGAAAAATTTTCATCTTACGCTACTTCGTCGTTTTTGAAGCAAGAAAGATATTAAAAATACCCGTATGGGGAATAAATTAAATTTTCATCATATTTTTTCTCAATTTTATGAAATATTTTATGCAAAGAAGTTTTTTGAAATTTTAAAATGTTAAATTGAAGCTGCCTCGTTATTTTTAAGTGAATAAAAGTATTTAAAACCAGCAAGCGTTATAAAAGCTCCATTTTCAAAAATGTATTCTACATTTTTTTGAAATATTTAATGAGAACAAATTATTTTTCATAATTCGTCGAATTCTCCACTTTGCTACTTTCACATATAGTATTCTCAGGGAGCAAACAGCCCTAAAGCGAGGGTTTTAAGCTCTATTTTTAATAAATATATTTTCCTACATTTTCAAAAGAATTTAATAAGAGAAAATTTATTAAATTTGAATTCAAATCGTAGCCTCTTATTTATCAGCGAGAAAACCGTCAAAAATGAGCAGCGTCGAGAAAGATGTTGTTGAGAGTCTCTCGTAAATTTTTCCGTGAAATATAAAATGTTCGTATATCTAATTTGTGAAACACCGATGAAAATCGATAGCGGTGAAATTGGGCGAATCAATCAAAGGGGCAGGCGCGATTACGATATATCCATGAATCATTTGTGACTGAAAAATGATGGATGTTGGATTCTTGTTTCGAATGATAGTCCGCGAGATTTGACGGAGTAAAAAGTGCTCGGGCGTGCTGCATTAGGAGGAGGAGGAGGAGGAGGAGGAGGAAGCGCGCTAATGTACATATAGAGCATTGAGCTAAAGTTGAGTGTGAATCGAGGACATCCGAATACACACGAACACGTATATAATCGTCTAGGAAAGGTCCGCGTTCGATGGATGGATACCGCTACGCCGGACTCCTCAAATTTTCCGGGTCATTTCCACCATTAGTGATTCTGCGAAACTCTTTT
The DNA here is from genome assembly GCA_030522545.1 of Cremastinae sp. A BG-2022a. Classification (NCBI taxonomy): domain Eukaryota; kingdom Metazoa; phylum Arthropoda; class Insecta; order Hymenoptera; family Ichneumonidae; species Cremastinae sp. A BG-2022a. The sequence continues at coordinate 25,185 of JAPYYW010001382.1, read as the reverse complement.
TTTCCGATCGGAACCTCCGGATGCAAGTGTGTATATCGAGAAGGCTCTCCGCGATATCCCGCGCGCGTTTCGTTTCGTCCAAGAATGACGATCGATCACATTATCCACAGTAGTCAGGGCTCTTATATCCATTCTCCGAATACGTGTCCTGACTGACACGCGTTTTATTCGCTCACCCCGATTATTTCCCCGCAATAATACAATTTTCAATATTATTATTTAACTCAAAATTCATCAGACAATTTTATACATTACATGCATTATTTAACATATAATTAAGTTTAAAAATTGCACGAAAACAATTTCAAAATATTCTATTTACAATTGTTTATAGCACAAAGTTTTGTCATTGTTTTACACAAGGTCGGGGTAAAATATTAACTGGGGATGAGATAACGTTTAATACTGCTTTTTGTTTTTTTATTTACAAAATACTATAATTCAAATTTACTTTCTTTTGATAGTGTGATTTTTAAATTAGATTTATGTCAGAGTTTTACAAACAAAAATGATTGAAATTTAAACTTTTTGGTGTTATTTATTTATAATTTGTGTTTTTTCTAATTTACAAAAAAATAACCTGTTTTGACTCTAATTGTTGTTACTTACTATTATGTTATTGCGAAAACTTTATTTAAAAAACGATTGTGTTTAAAACTTTTTCGGTGCTATTTGTGTACTTCGATGTGTATGTTTTTTTACATCTATCAGTGTTAAAGTTTTACAGAATAATGTCTTACACTCTACATCACATTGATAAGTATTGGCATTTGCGAGTGTTTTATTTTTAACACTTATTTTGGTATTAAATGTATGCACCAAATTATTTTATTGTACTAATTTTGGTATTATCTCCTCACTTATTCTTTTAGTAAATTGAGTGTTAAAAAACACTAAAATATATGAAGATTTTCGTGTTAGTGCATTAAAAAGTGAGAAATTTTTTGATGGTATTTTAAACACGAAACCTATACGCACTGAGCATTCAACGCCATCAATTAACACCGTAGTTTATCCGAAATTAAGGGATGACCTATCTGTACTACTTATTGGTGTTCAATTGTGGTGTTATTTTTAATATTTTGTCCACTAATTTCGATGTTATTTTCTTACTTCTTATAGTAATTAATTGGAGTGAAAAAAAACACTAAGAAGAGTAAATTTTTTCGTTGTTAATTGAAAATACCAAGGCCATTTTACACCATCGTTTTACACTCCGTTTTATTCATTGGTGTTCAATTTGTAATTATTTTTAACACCAAATTTTTAAGAGTGTACGTCATATATAGTATATTCGTTCACGATATCTCGTCTCCCCAATTTTTATCGAAAATATGCGCAATTATTTTCTTTTTCTTTTTTACCCTCTGCTCGAAGTACGAGCAAAAAAATATGTTGCTGCGGAGGACAAAACGGGGCGAAGTTGCATCGCTCGATTCGGAGCTCGAATGAAACCCTTACGGTCGCCTGCTTTGTCACCGAGAGAAACCTTCGTAACTGTGTAATGCAGCTCGCGGGGAGAACGTACGAATGCGATATTTGTTCACGTTTGTGGCTGTTTGTGTGTGTGTGTGTGTTTGTGTGTTTAATTAGAATACCGTGAAAAGCAGGCTTTGGTCGCTCTCGAAAAGGGAGAAAGAAAATTCGGAAAAAGCTTTTCTCCACAATCGGGTCGCAGTGACCAGAGCTCTCTTCGTTGTCGATAAATACTTATACCGAGGTTGCTCTTCCTCTGTGCAACATAATAAACCGACGGCAATGGATCCCGCGACGACTGCAGTTTCCATTTTTATTCTCTCTCTCTCGCTCTCGCTCGCTCCCTCGGCGAAACTCTAACTCCGAATTTACCGCAAATAAACTGTAAGCATTGTTCTCGAAAACGACGCACACAATCGTCGGCGTTCGCTGATTTCCCGTTCGAATGAAAACATTTTCCATTCGCACGGATATTCCGGACAATTGAATTTTTTTCAAGGTGTATGCTCGAATTTTGGAGAAAACGACGAGAAAAAAAGGGCCCCGTGTCTCCCGTTAACAAAGTCTGATTTTTGTATACGAAATAGCAACAAGAGAATGTGCAAAAATAAATGGAAAAATGAAAGAAAGAGAAAATGGAACGTGAAAAATAATGAATTTTGCCGATCGATTCTCACGAGCTGCGGAGGAAACGAGAGATATTATATGTATATATATGAAGCGAGCGAAAGAGTGAAAATTCGCATCGTATAGCGAACAGATCGCTGGGATTTTAATCACAGTGTGCCGGTTGATTGAGAGAATGTACTCGAGGAGAGCGAAGAGCGAGCGAAGCAAGGAAGCGGGGCGGCTGAGGGGAATCCCGCCGAGGTTTTTAGCCGAGATGCGTCGATGCCGATTCGGAGTCTCGGCCGGATTCCTCCTCCTGCTGACTCGCGCATTCGCGTACATACCGATTGGTGACGAGAGTATTTCGCACGCAGCCGTTAAAAGGGAGGTTCCTTTGGAAACATGAAAAATTGACAACTTTTCGTCAACTTGTGTTTTTTTTTCTTTTTTATAGAGACAACTTTTATTTTATTTCTCTCAAACTTTGTGAAATATTTTAAGGGTAGCTTGAAGAAAAACGCGAATGAAAAAAAAATGGCTAACACATTCTATTTGCTCTGGAACAAGTTGACCATTAAAGACTTTCTATCAGTGAACAGTTTGTATTCATTGTTTTAACAAAAAATCAATTCAATTAATAATTTTTACTCTATGTAACACTTATAGTAGCTTTTTGTATGAATATTACACACATGAAGATTTTTGATGGGGTGCCCAAATTAAAATCAATCAAATTGTATCTGCAAATTGAAATTGATTGATTTTAATTTTTTTATTTTTATTGAAAGTTAATAGAAATTTTAATATAAATGATACATATGTTCATTAAACATGAAAAAATATATAATTAAAACAACTAATTTATACTGGAGAAAATTGGAAAAATTAAGAGTTCCCAATTTTTTAAGATAATTTTAAGTGCATCTCGCTCCGAAAAAAAATACTTTCTTGGTCGATATTGATGGAAAACAGTTATGTTAACACAAAAGAGAGCGACGTTTCGTAATCATGTGCCAGAATTTATTAAAGTCTTATTCGATTAAATTCTTTAACTAAAGGTAAAATTTACCTTTAAAAAATTTTTTCTATGGAATTTTTAAAAAAGCTACATGAATAACTTTCTCTTAGATATCTTAGAAAAATTGGTTAAAAAATTGAAGAGTTGTAGACAGTTTAACTATCGCTACATATCGAAATATTTCATATGTTGAAAATCATAATATTTTTTCACATATCCTATAAAATGTTAAAAAATACACAATTTTCAATAGTACAAATATCTCGATTTATATATTATAGGCATGGTGAATTTTCTTGAAATTTTACAACCACTTAACCGCCATGTTTAAGAACACCCTCGTGCAAATTTTCAATAAATTCTATAGAAGGCCATGTTCACCATATAGAATAACAATAGAACCACCCTAAAGCATAGTCACCCACCCCCATCAAGTACGTTTACAGCTTCAACTTGCAAATACCTTAAAATTTCATTGTATAAAATCCAGACCCGAAATTTTCGAGAAATCGCACGAAATAACGCTCAACAAAAAAAAAAAACCAATCGATTATTCGAAAGTTATGGCAAAGTTGATCCTCCCCCTTTGAGCCAAGGCGTACAGGGTGTCCGGGATTCCGGAGCATCGTGATATATATCGGATATACGAATTTGCGCACGCGGCCGAGAGGGCTCTCGCGTTGCCGCGGAGAGCTTGTTTGCAGGGTTGAGTTGATACAACATTAACAACAAGTCGTTAGAGAGACGACGCGGAGCGCGTGTGCATATACGAAAGCTGATGGAGGAAGAGGGAGAAAGGGGTTGGGGGGGGGATGAGGAAAGGCGCGAGAGCGCCGAAGGGCCGAGAATAAGGGATGATGGGGCATACATAGAGGTGTATAGGGGCGGGAGGGACAGAGGGAAAGAGGGAGGAAAAGGGAGAAGAGGGTTGGCTCGGAAGAATATATCGGGGGAGAGAGAGAGGGCTCCGGAGGACGAGGCTCTCGTCTGCGGGGGCGGCATCAGCCCCGGTGAACGGGGGCGCGCGTGGGGGCGAAGCTTCCAGATTGGAGGTGGCGACGCTAGCTGCCGGGAGCGGCGGGGGGAGGGAGGGAGGGAGGGAAGCGCGCGACCGCATCAAGGGGATTCTCCCGGTATATAGCCTCGATTCGGGTATATAGAAGGGCGAGCCGGCGGGGAGCCGTGTTCTCGTGTGCACCGCGATGCGCGCGGATCCGCGCGAGCGGAGAAACGAGTCGCGCGACACAATGGTCGGCATGGCAACACCGCCCCCGCGCGCCATCTATCCCGTGCACGACGGTATATCCGCGGTTCCCGTATTTCTTGCCCGCGTCGCTTCGAGATCGAGCGAGAGAGAGAGAGGGAATGCGCTACCCCCGCGATCCCGGTGAGGACGCCCGCGAGGATGACGATAGAACCCGACTCCGGGACTCTATTTCCATAATCTGCTGCTTTGTCGATTCTGAATTATGCGCTCCTACCCTCCTCTCTCTCTCTCTCTCTCTCTCTCGCATACTAACGCACTCTCGCTGTGTCTTTTTTTTCTCGCTCGCTCTCCGATCGCAAAATCCCCCTCGTCGCGGATTCTGAACTGCAGCCCTCGCCCACCTTCTCCTCCGCGCTGCCGCCCTCCTCCTCCTCGAGCTCGCCCAGACCGAGTATCCGATTATTTGCTCGAAATCGATTTCACGTGTTTGGAGCCGAGCCGTATTTGTACACGCTGAATGCGGCCCGCATTGTGCGAGACCGTTCATCTTCATTTCGCAACATTGTCGTGGAAAGCAGATCCGAACTCGCACCGCGGAATCTCTTGTTCTCTCGCATCCTATCTCTCTCTCTCTCCCTCTCTGTCTAATCCTGCCGTTTCGTCTCTCGCGGACGAGCCTCGTACGTCCCTCGTATACGTCTACGGTCAACCTGCTTCAACGCCTCTTTCCCTATACGGAGTTTATTCCAATATCGGCCATCAAAAGCTTTAATCGCGACAGGACTCCGTTTTCTGTGTCTCGCGTCTCCCCAAAACTTGAGGTAATTTTCCATCCAAACAAAAGTTTGCCAAAAATTTTTATATTTGGTATATTACTTAATCGAGTAGGATCTTATTTATTTAAAAAAAATCGAGGAGGGTCGTCGATGTCATTTTCGAAAAAAAATTGAATTGAACAAATGTGCTTTTTAACACGCAAACATTATACCCCAAAATGGTATAATTATGTACAATTATTTGGGTTTTTGTATTATTGAAGACTGCATTGAAATGAAAAACCTCTCATTTTGTTCATTTTAAAAAAATATGCAATTAAAAAATAAATAAGTAAATAAGTAAATAAACACATCTATATATAATAACCATGCGTTTTATAAAAAAATTAATTATTTTTTGGTGCCCTTATAAAATACGGACCTTCGCTGGAAAACTATATATCTTAAAGTAGTTTCACAATTGCGATCATGTTCAAAAAATATGTTCAAACGAAAAGTCGTGAAGAACTTGTTTTGATACAGTCAAATTAAAAATAATTTTTAATAAAGTGGCTTAGAAGCATTATAATTCTCAAGTTTGACATGTTATTAATAAAGAGAAATAATGGCGAAAATAAAACATATTGATCGTGAAATAACATATGAGAAGTATTCCAAAATTCCAGTTCAGGAAGTCCATTTTTGTATCTTTTAATTACAATTTAAAAAAATTCAAACTATCAACAATTATACATCTTCGAATCTATTGGGTGATTAAAAAGTTTTTATTATCTCTCAAATGTTAGAAATGTATACACATTTGTATAGTTCTGTACAGTTTTTTAGAAAACTATATGAATGAAATTAAAGTTCATCACAATAAATGTAACATTTTTAATGTCTTGATACGTAGGAAATACTCATTAAATATTGAAATAAGGTAAACATTTCAATAGTTGGACAATTTTTTCTATTTTATTTTTAATATTAGATTCTATGCCTTTTTAATAAAATAGTGCTGGAGATTACGCCATAAAAATTTATCATGTATTTCTAAACGTCTATAATAATTAAATAAAATCACTATCTTCTAATTAAACATTTAGCCATATAGTAAAAAATACATTGTACTTCTATGGTTTATTGCGCTCTACTTTTATACATATACTTATTCAACATGTGTATTAAATAAATTTATAAATGCACTAAGAGAATCTTATCTATAGCACATTCAACTAAATGGTTATACTAATAAACATTTTATTTATAAAATTTCTACAATGTCCATTTGTAATTTAAATATATAAAATATTAGTTTAATTACAAAAATGTATTTACATTCCTAAAATAAAATCAGCACTGTTGTAATTTTATAGTAAAAACTACTGGAATTTATTTTAGTGTGCAAATGAAATATTTATTTGAACGAAAAGTTTGAACAATCTGGATGCTCCGCCGAGACAATCGCCAAGAGAGCGCAGAGATCCGTTTGTTTTTTTTCATTATTCCGGGGTGCTCCGACAAAATTCATTTCCGCATGTGTGTACGTCACTCGTGTGCCTGGAAAGTCCCTTAAAAACGTACAAAAGCTCTCGGGGAGGAAGCGAGGGCGGTGAGGGAGAGTTGAAATTGAGATAAGGCGCGGCGGTGTAGCCGGTGAAATGGGAACGGCGGCGGGACGAGAGCGCGCGAGCCCCGTCGGGAAATGAGAAGTGTCAAAAAGAAGGTCCTCCCGGCTGTGTCGGATTCAATCATCTCGTTGGCATTCGCGAAAGACAGACGGAGAGAAGAACCGGCGAGTCCATCGAAAAATATATTCTATATAGGTACATAACGCCCATCACGATTCGCAGTTTCGGCGAAAATTCGAAACTGGGACGAATAAAATTTTCAAACCCCCGCAACGCCGACGAATGATCGAATTTTTTTTTGTTTTCTATTCTTTGTGTCCCTCGCTCTTTTGTTTCTTTTTTTTCGACGATAAATGCGCACGGGGCAAAAGAATAATTCGATATAATACGCGAACGGGATAAAAAGAGCGCTCGTCCCCCCGCGAGCACCTTCGATTATCGGTTAAATTTGCAGCAGCTCGGCTGCTACCGCATTGTTCGACCTCCATTGTTTCAGTATTGCGTGGGCGGCGCTTCCTTTTGTCTCCTCCCTTTGTACCTTCCGTGGCCGGATCTGTCGCCTCGATGTCCCCGCGGTAGGATAACACGGCGAGAGCATCGATGCCGAAGCACAGGGCTCGCCGATCGTCGACGCAAAACTTTACTCCCTCAATCGCCCTATTCTTTCCCATAACGCGTCTTCAAAAAATCCATTTACTATTTATACTGTGTTGCCGTTAACAACAATTTTATATTATAGTTGGGAACAAAGAAATATTGTCAGCGTGTTCAATACAATTTTTCTTCAATTATTTTACAAATAAGTAACACTATAGGATCGTATTTGAAACCAATTGGTAAAAAATACGTTTAGAAAAAGTTGTAAAAAAATGTCAAAAAAGCATTTTTCCTAGGTTATACCTGCTGATGCACGGAATGAATAATTTTTTTATTCTGGCTCTTGAAAATATCAGATTAAAGTAAAATATAAGAATAATTTGTATGTTTTTACTATAGCTAATCAAAAATACTCGAATATTCTTTATTATTATACACGATTTATAATTATATTTGATAAATTTATGTTTTAATTGTACACACGACATATGCTTTGCTGATGAACCTTGAGATACCTCACCTGTTAAATTTTCTTATTAAATTAACGAGCAATCAAACATCTCCTTGTTTCAGTATATCTTAAATAATGAATTAACATATAATATGTATGTCATGAAATTTTTTAAAAAATTTGAAGATATTCTAATTGTGTTCAAAATTTTTTGATGTTTCTAAAACATTTTGTGTCAAAGTAATTTCATAAACTTTGAAAAAAAAACAAATGCACACTAACGAAAATATTTTATTCGCGAAAGTAAACACTTTTACATATTAAAATTTTTGTTTTCTTTTTTAAATAAAAATATTATTTTGCGTATTTTTTGTGTTAGTTAAATGAAGATTTCATTAATTTAGTATAATTTTTACATTTCTGCAGCTTCATTCAAACTATTCGATAATTTGAAAAAAAAACATTTATAAAATTGATAATTTCATGAAGCAGTCTCGTTCACCTTTTGAAATATTAGTTATTATGCTTTATGATATAAAAGTTCGGAATTTCTGAGGATTTTTCATAGAAAAAGCCATTCTGATGCACTGAAAGAAACAACGATAGTAGATTTACCATAGAATGACAACTCTGCTGATTTATTTTATAACTAAATATACTTTTATCGTAAAACAAACTATATTTAGGATATAATATAAATAAAATATGTAAATATAATTAGTATAGTCGACACTTATGTATTATAGAAATTACCATTTTTTTTCTCTCAGAGTGATTATTTTTATACAATAAAAATTTCAAACTATTAACGACACGGTACGAAAAAAAAACAATAACAATAAATTTTTGTAAAAATATCTCTCCTTATATATTAAAATTCAACAGATTAATGATATGTGTGTACTGTATATACATATAAAAAAGTGTTTATGAGATAAAAATAAGTATTTTAATTAAAAATGAAAGAAGAATAAGAAATAGGAGAGGAGTCGTCTTGGGCGAAGCACACACAATGAGGATCGATCGTCAATCGGACGCCGAACCCTTTTTAGCGTAGAAAAGAAAAACCTCATCGAGCCATCGTGAGTCTGAGTAAGGCAGTTTTTAGATTGAACCCGTGGAGGGTAAGTAGAAATTCGTTAAATTTGTGTTATCAAGCGAAGTAGTGGTGGATCGGTACGGAAAGCGCGGGGCATTGTGACGGAGCACACAATGGAGAGCGGGGTTCCATTGAGCAAATGGTAGCGTTTTGTCCCTCCCTGTTTGGAAAACAAAGACCAACAAAGGCATTTTATGAATCGATGTCTGTTCGTGAGATGAGATCTACTTTCGTCTCTCCTATACAGCGAGAGAGAGAGAGAGAGAGAGAAAATGGACTCGGACGTGTATTTTCTGTTTGCGAAATGCGAGAAACCTGTCTTGCAATAATCGAAGCAGAGGGCGCTTTATCGTCCGACGAAAACGAGTGCGCGGTACGATAATCAATCGGAACAAGAGCTTTTGATTACCGCGAATAAGAGAAAATATAAATTCGCGTAGCGTGACTCTCGCGAGCTCTTATACCCGCCGAGCGCGCGCCGGGTTCTTCGCGTTTTCCGGGCGAGGAAACGCGGATTGGTGGCATCGTGCTCGACAAAGAGGGAAATAATGCGAAACGCAAGAGGCAGAGGACAAAAAAGCAGGAGGAGAAATGGAAGAAGGAGACGAAGAAGAAGAAGAAGAAGAAGAAGAAGAAAAGAAGACGAGGAATAAGAAGAAAGGGAGAAAAGAGAGGCGGTGGGGGGGGGGCAAGCGGGGAAAGAGCGATACAATGCTAGAGCCTCTCTCCCGCGAGTCGACTTTCCTTGATACATCGCCATTGAGCCATTGTCCGCCTCTCAATGCCCGAAGGAAAGACTCCGAGGAAAAAAAATTCAATTCAGCTTTTAAATTATTCTCCCCCGTTCCCTCGAGCCCCTCCAAGCGCGCACTTGCTCTCTCGTTTCTCCGGCGGCAGCAGCGACGTTTCCTTCGCCCCATCCCCCATTTTTCTCTCTCTCTCGCTCTCTTCCCGGTTCGTTTTCCCGCATATCTGTATATACCACCCCGGAGGAAAAGCGACGCTCTCGACGTTGTTGATGTCGTCGCTTGTCGTCTTTTCGTCCATGCCTGGCATCGTCGGCCCATTCTGCGAGGACGCAACACGCGCGCCTCGACGCCGCGTACAGAAACCATTTCTCCCAACCCCCCGCCCCGTTTTTCATCCTCCACCCACCCCCAACCCGCAGACGCATTCACTCCGCTATAATCCTTGCCATTTACAAGTTGCCGCAGAATCCGCATTATTTGCCCGCGCGCGAGATGTCTCTCCACTTATTCGAGGATGCGCGCAGGTGTTACGCGGTCGACGCTGAAAATAATAAAAAAGTCTATACTAGATATATGTATATTGGGCTGATTAAAACAACATTTTTTTTTCTTTTTTCGCAAAAACAGGTTTAAAAGTTTTATTTATACATAAATAGAAGCCTGTTAAAATTTGAGCTCTTTGTGTTAATATTTACAGGGGGCGGATCGCACTTTTTGATTTCCTACATAAGATTAACAGCATATGGGAACAGTTACATTTTCTCCATCAGATTTTTATAACTACCTCACGATATGTCAGATAAAAAAGTCCTAACGTATGTTTGTAGAGAATTTAATGCTCTATAAAAAAGATCTTTTGACATTTTTTGAATAGTTCACTCATTAAACAGTTATTCAAGGTCAAAGTTGAATTGGCAATTAATTTGGTCAATTTTTCAAAGTTACAGCGGAACAATTAGTTTCATCGAAAAAATGTGCCTCAAAAGTCCATGTTAAACATATATGTATAAAATAAAGTTTCAAGAATCATTAGCCTACCGTTTTTTGCAATAATAAAAACGATTAAACACTTAAACACAATTTTCACTGTAAGTTAGCTTTAAAATTGGGTTTTTTTTTAAATTTAAAAAGGCACATTTATTGGTATATCATGATATATTGTTGACTCGATTTTATTTATAATTTTAATGCATATTTGAAATTATTGTTCTTATAACTTTGATCTACGATATTTTAGTATTTTTTAACTTGCAAAGCCCTGAAAATGTCTTAATTATAATATTAATTGGTCACAAATGTTCTCAATTTATTATTTTTTAAAACTTCCAAATTTAATGCACTGAACATTTGTTATTTATAATTTTGGATAAAATATATCCTACATTTTTAATAAAGAATTATGAATTTGTTATTTTTACATTCATAATTTAGATTTAATTTATATTCACAGGGCTTTTCCAGTTACAAGATACTGCAATATCGAGGGTGGAACTTGACGATCATTTCGAAACATATGTTCGAAGTAAGAAAGAAATCGAATAAAAATTTACCATGATACAGCAATAAAAGTGCTTTTCTTAATAAAAAAAACTAACTTACACTAAAAATTGTCTTAAAGTGTTCTATTTTTTTATTATTACAAAAAATTATTATTAACAACTCTTAAAACTTTAATTTATGTTTAACATGGAATTTTGGTGCACATTTTTTCGACGAAACTAATCCTTCCGCTGTAACATTGAAAAATCTGCCAAATTGACGATAAATTCAAGTTTAACCTTGAATAACTTTTGAACGAGTGGACTTATAAAAAAATGTCAAGGGACCTTTTTTGTAGACCGTTAAATTCTCTACAAAAACATATTAAGACTTTTTTGTCTGACGTATCGTTAGATAGTTACAAAAAACTAACGGAGAAAACGTAACCGTTCCCATTTTATGGAAAATCAAAAAATGCGACGCGCCCCCTGTAAATATTAATATAAAGAGCTCAAATTTGTACAGACTTCTGTTTATGTATAAAACTTTAAAACCCATTTTCGCGAAAAAAGAAAAAAAAATTCTTTTTTTTATCACTCTGGTATATATACAGACACGGGGGATGTGAAAATAATAATAAATGATGAGAGAAGCAGGGGGAACCGAGCGATTGATCCGGAAACTCGGACGGCCGCGAGAAGGCGCGAAGGGCGTAAACCGACGTCATCGTCGCGGAGAGGATACATCGCGAGCCCCCGGCCCTCTTCCCGGAGGGAGAGAAAAGCAGCAGGTATAGGGGCGCGGGGCGTCGGGCGTCGCATTGTCTCAGGACAATGTAATCTCGCTCCCCCGGATTCTCGCGGAGCGATGAAAATCCGCGCGCGGAGTGTCTCGTTATTTTAATAATCCCCATTTTTCAGGGCAAGAGGCCTCGCGCGCATCAGCCCTTCGGCATATCGCGGGCGTCGTCTCGCTCGCCCACCCCGATCGCGCTCATCCTTGCGCGACGCGCGCGCGGCGCTCGCCCTCTCCTCCCCCGAGACTCGTTCGAACTTAGTTACCCCGATTTTATAACGATAAGCTACGACGCGGTCGTTAGCAGCCGCCAGTCAGTGGCTTCGAAACTCTCTACCTCTGCGTTGCGATCCCTGCAACCCCCCCCGCGCGCACCTTATCCGCCCTCGATTATTATTTTTTCACCTTTTTCGTATATCGAACGTCAAGCACTCGCCTAGCTCTCGCTCGTCCCTCGGGAATCATTTTTCTCTTTCCCTCTTTTTATACAAACTTCATATACATATGATATATATATATATATATGTTTTTTATCTCTCCCTATCTCCATCTCTCTCGAAAATCCTCTCGTTCTTTCGCCGCTTCTCCCGTTCGCACCCCGCGGCGTCTACCGCGCGCGCGGTGAGGATCGCACACGGGAATCGCGCGTTTTTTTTTCTCCTCCCCCCCGAGCGAGGAAGACTCCCGGCTCTCCTTCTCCTGTTCCCGGCTTTTTGTTTCGCTCGTTATTCACTCTAACACCCCCGCGAGATGATACGCTGATGCGAGAATGGCGCTACGTGTCACGGGCCTGTGAATTCGCAAGCCCGGGCGTTAAAACGCGATATATGCGCGTGAAATATACCATCCGCGCCTCGGTCTCTCGGCTGCTCTCCGTCCGGAGCCGAGGCGCATTTGTCTCGCCCCCCGCACGAAAAAAATGTCACCGGTTTCGTGATTATGGCTAATGCTCCCAAGACTCGGCGGCGCGTTCCGATGAACTCGCAATTCTCCCGATAGTTCAACGCTTTTTTCCCCGCTCATCTTCCGTCTTTTTTTATCTCGCCTTCTCGCGCGAATTCCTCTCGTTTTTCCTTTTTATTAATTAATCGAAAAGTGAGACGAGCCTACTGAAAAATGCTCCCATTGTGTCTCGCAACTGGGAGAAACATGGCCGAGGAAAAACGCGGGAGAGACTCTCTGCTGCAGGTCCGGATACAAGGGAGACCGCGGGCCGCGCGTTCGCACACCCTGCTTCTCGGTGAGCAACGCCGGAGAATATATGGAAAAAGGGACTTGCCGCCGCGCTACTTTCATCCGTCAATGCATACGCGCTCGAGACAAAGCAATTTCATTGCCGTCGAGCGCGCATCGTGTCCCCGCTTTCGCGTCAAGTACTTCCAAGCCCCCGATCTCCTGAAGAACTTACCTCGCTTCAAAAAAAAGTTTATATACGCGATTGACGAACGAATCAAATAAATTTTATTCCTCCGTCTACACCATTCATATACTATAGAATATATGTTCTGATATTTGAGAAAATTTCATTTTTTTAAGAATCTTCGATAATGAATCGTGTGCGCTGAGTAAAAAATGCAAAAATAAATAATTTCTTGTGCTCTATAGATTTCATAAGGCGTTGTCAAAGGGGAGTCGTCTCGTTGATACTTAAAATATTAAAATATCGGTATTAATATCATTATGGTTAATTTTTAAAATTTATCGCATATTTGATGTTATTTCAAATAAAAGATCGCTTATTTGACACGCATTCCCTCCACTGTGATCAGGTAACAGAAATATACATTTTTCATGATAATTATTCTAATTTGGTTCTTATGATTTTCTCAAAAAACAATGGAAGTGCAGTTACATATACTTTTAAAACATTCGAAAAAAAAATGTTAAAATTTTGTAGATCCAAAAGGTATAGCTGTGGAAATTTTGTATTTTTTTCGAAATAATACATGAAAGATACAAAAATGGATTTCAGAAACTGTAATTCCGTAGTATATTATTCGCGTTATTTCATAATCATGTCCTTTTTTAATTATGCATGGTATATATAATCACCAGTATACTGACAGATCATTATAGAACAAATTTTTTAAATCCTGTTCATTATAGTTGTCAGATTTCAAAAAAATTTTAATCTAGATCTAAAATTAGTTCTACAGTAAAAATAAATTTAGCTTTAAAGTAATTAGTATATTAGTTGCACTTTTCTATATGTGCATGTCTAGACCGTTTTTTCTTTATAAAAGAATTCAAACAAATATAAAAAAATTATTATTTATTCTTCTACATTTATTCAGACGACTAAAATACATATATAAGATTATTCCATAACCAATTTGCAATTTTCATAAAGTGTTTAAATCTTCAAGGATTCATAATGCCCATCGATAGTTATAATTTTTACAAGATCTAGAATCCATGTTTTTAAAAATTACCTTTTGTCTGCATTTATTATATATCCAAGAAAAATACTCAGCATTATTACCGCAAAATTAAACGAAATAAAAGCTCGTTCGAAAGTGGATGTGTTGAGGAAAAAAAATGTCCAGCTCAATAATGCGAAGTTTTGGTCGGTAGTGTACAGCCACGAGAATCCATATTATACAAAGTTAGCATAGACGTGAATACTCGAAGGCTCGCCCCGGCGGCATGTGCGAGGGACGACCACTCGGAGTGAATGAGATTCTGCAAAATCCGCGTAACACACCCTCTCTCGTGCGCGAAGGTGGCGGGCTGAGCTGGCGAAAAGAGAAGAAAGCAGCGAGAGGGAAGCGGGAAAAGGGCGGGGAGGAAGAGTCATCAAAAAGGATTCCGGTTGCGAGTTGGATGTCGGGAGAGACGGAGAGAGCGAGAGAAAGGGAGAAAAGAAAGGAGGAGGAGGAGGAGAAGATGCAAAAGAAGAAGAGGCTCTTTTGCCTTTCGTTCGATTCTCGCGCTTCGACACTCTTTTCCCTCTCGCGTGTTCTTACGCTCGCGAGGGAGGATGAAGAGAGTCGGCGGGCTGCATCAGGAGCGAGATGAAACGAGTGGTATAAAACGGCGAGTGTTTTTAATCACGGACGCGTTAATAAAACCGACTTTGTCCCATTTCCGGTGGCGTCTTGCAGAGCGCTTCTCGCCCGCCGCCGTCTTTCGACGACTCTATGTATATACGGGCGTTTCTCGCCCGGCGTTCAACGCTCGTCGGCGATTCTCGCCGGAGGATCTCAGCCCCCCCCCCCCCCGGTCAACCCCTTATACTCCCACCCCGGCATCTACTCTGCATTATCGCATTATGTCAGGAGCATTGTTCAGCCCTGAATAGCCCGAACGTTGGCCACATTGTCCCGGTACATTGAAGCTCTTGTCCGAGTGAATGCCAACTCGCTATCGGACCGATAGCGACGCAGCGGAGCTATACCGCCAGTGACGTTCGCGCGCACCCTCCTCCCACCCCACTCCTCCACCACTCCTTCCTCACCCCGGAACCTCTCTCGCAAATATCTCCCCTCCGGCCGTGCATACGCTCTCGAATGTATTCCTCCGCTGCGTCAAATTGTTATTCACGCACGGAGATACGAGAATATTCAAGGATGTTTTTGTCAATGATTTCCATTTTTGTTCACATCGATAATGCACTGAGAAAAAAGTTTCTGTCGATCGACTAAATTTCGTTTGACTCAAAGCAAAGCGGCGGATACGGGCGACGAAACGCAAGTTTAGTTGATTCAAATAAATTAAATTTATAGTTGCCGCAAAAAGATATTTTTTAGCGAAAAACACAAAACAGTTTATTACTCAGCTATACTACGGATTCTCGCCATTTTTGATAGCACAGCATCCCTTCCTGAGTGCTTTCGGTATCTATGGTGCAGGAAAAAATTTTTTTAGGTGTGTTGGGATTTGAACCTGCCTACCTATCTACCTACATTTTCTAAAGCGAGCACTTTACCGATTAGTGTTTATACTCCTCCGAAACGGCTTGACAGATTTTGATGAAATTTTTTATGTATGTTCTGTAGGTCTGAGAATAGGTTTAGAATTATTTTTTGTACCACTGAGTGATAAGGGTGGTTAACACCAAAAAAAAATTTTTATTTTTTAGACAAAATTTTTTTTTGTTATTTTTTTATGGTGTGGCATTAAAAAATATATTCAGCGCTACATTTTAACCATTCTACGACAAACACCTATTGTTTAATATCATTTTATAATTTTTAACCCGGGTCGATAGCTGATCAATTACAATATGGGACAAAAAATTTAAAAAGTTGTCTGTACTTTTGAACAGACCCTCCTATCTTTATGTATTTTGGTGTGCTGAATCAGAATCTGTGGTCCATTTTGACGGTATACGGACAAAATGAACCCCAAATTGGGATTCAGGGGAAAAAATTACATAAATGTATGGTTGTTTGGTCAAAAGTACATACAAATTTTTAAATTTTGTGACCAAGTGTTATAACTTGATCAACTATCCCTGAAAGGCGTTTACCGTTATCACTTCTAACACAGTAAACAGCACAGATTTGGCATAAGACCTTTCTCCTGTCTCTCTCACACAATAAGCTGTCTCTCACTTCATAGACAGTTATATTTTTATACACTACAGAAATAATTTATATGGCAAAACAACGTTTGCCGGGTCGGCTAGTAATTTATATATAATTTCTTAGCAAAAAGTACAGGTAACTTTCTATGACCTTGAATTTTGAGTATGTTGTTCTGGCACGGAGATAAATTGAGATAAAAACTTTTGATTTTACTGTCATGGTGGAACTACCTTAACAATAAATATCTTGACTTCTACGTGGTAAAACCTTTTAAAATTTGGACCATACAGATCACATATCCGGAAAGATTTATGCAAATTTTTAAGGAAATTTATCAAAATTCATTTTTCACGAGAACCACCTTAGCAATAAACCTCATCAGATAACACATACACTATGAGCAAGTCCCACTTCTACCTTGCGTTGTTCTACACGCTATGTATTATAGTTTCTCCGTGTACCTATATGTATATATACATCGATGTAAATACCCTAAGAAGAGAGTGTGTGTGGAGGAGAGAGAATAATGTAGGGTGGAAGCATATCGTTCTTGCACGGAAAAGCTACAGCAGTGTCGTTCGTTTTTCCATGGTAGCAGGATAAGCCGCAGTTCCGCTCTTGGGGATGGTCGTCGGAGCCGCAGGGCTCACCGCGGAGGGCTCGCCTCTTGGACGCGGCGGGCGTCGGGGGTGAAAGAGCGCGTCCTGACGGCGGGCTGTATATACACGGCCGGGAATCCCGCAAAAGGAGTCGGACGCCTGTCGAACAATGCCTCCCGGGCGAACAATGCGTGTTTACTGTCTACACTATACGGCGAACCGTGTGTGCAATGTCCGATCGCCTCGCTGTCAGTTTTTGTCGATTGTTTTGCGGAGCGCGTTCCGCGAGTAGGCCGGCGCGATATCTCGGCGAAGCCGCTCGCCCCGCGGTTGATGCATCATTCACGACGTTTGTCCAATCGATCGGAAGGATGCGAAAAGCTCTCCACCTCGTAATCGCGCTAAACGGACTCGGCCGTTCGCGAGGATATAATCCGATCGAATTACACCCGGGATTATGTGAGCGGGCTAGCGCCGAACGAATAACTTTCGTGCTTCCTGAATGATTAACTCGTCTTCTGATCGCGATAGTGCTCGGGCCTTTGTCTCGCCATTTGTCCACCGACGAGCGCGACGATTGTCCGGAAATAAAGCTCCCGTTCCCGCGAGAAACGCGATAACGTCTTATTTATTATTCTTTTCAGCTGAATAACGCGAATAAAAAAAAAGGAGGAGAGTTGAAACGAGTATACGGAGCAAAGGAACAGCGAAATAAAGCGCGCAGCAGCAGCTCCCTTTTCGCTGAAAATATACTCTCATCGGACGAGCTTCTAATTATAAATCCATTGTTCGCTCAGCATTTTTGCGCGACGTCCTTCCTGTCTTCCTTCGAGACAGAGGCCATTCCATTCCCGGCAGTCCCGTAATGCCAGTATTGTTCTCATTGTCGCAACATCGTCATACGATAAAGCGTCAAGACAAAGCTTTCACAAAAGTCCTCCCTTCACTCCCTGCGCTCTCTTCTCTCTTTCTTCCTGTCTTGCGTAACAAGTCGTACGTCTCTTCGCCTCATTCTTCTGGTCTCTGATGCACTCGCGTACTTGCACTCTCCGGGTATACGCGCATCTCCCGTCCCGTTTCAAAGAAAATAACAATGGCTCGCTCGTTATCGACTCGCGTTGATATATAGAAAGCAGTGACGAATTATCAAGACTTCGAAATTCTACGAAGCGAAGAAGCGCTCTTGGAACGAGCGACCGCAAATAAGGAATGAGGATTACGTCGGTTTGGCTTAATCATTGTCTCGAAATAACAAGCAAATACAGTACGATTTTGAGTAAATAATATATACGCGTTTTTTAAACGTATACGTTTGTTGTTTACGTTTTCATTGCTGTTTTACAGATAAAGACAATTTTCGTTGTATTATTTTCGCAGTCAAAACAATTAATTTTTTCCCATCTAAAGTTTTTCTCTTTTTATTGAATTGGAAAGAGTAAATTGAAAAATATGATTATGTCGATATTTTGTTCTCTAAATTTTCATGTACATATATTAGTGTTAAAATCTAAAAAATAATATATCTGAAAATGCTTTAAATATTTCAACTCCGGAGGTATTATTATTTTAAATATACTATACACCGTTACGTATTCTCGTTATTAAATTAATTTTTTCTACCTAGGATTTTCACTGCTTTGTTTGTAACTCGTTCTCGTTGCCAGAGGCATGACAAAGGTGGAGCGGAATAAAAAATGAGATTGTGTCGATATTGCGTGAATGAGAAGGAAAATGATTCATATACAATAAAAGCGGTAACAATAAAAGTTTCGTGCGCTTTGAGAATTGGTGAAATAAACTTTTCGCCGGTAGTGTATGCACAGAGAAAGAAAGATTCCGCGTATATGTCCGCACGCCACGGCAAACTTTCCTTTCCCGTGTCTGCGTTAAAACGGAAGAGGGCGCGCGACATAAAACTCCGGAGGAACGCACTTGCGCGTATTGCCCGGACCGCGCGCTCACCCAGCCCCCTGCTTTGCCTCTTATTCTCTTTTCTTTTTCCCGCTTTTTTCTCATAGTGCGCACATCGCGAGGGCTCTTCGTCCTTTGACCCGAATAATAACTCCGGTGCTCTGCCTTTTATACTTTCACAAAGATCACTGCCGTAGAACGAGAGAGACAGAGAGAGAAAGAGAGAAAGCGAAGGGTAGAAGAAGAAAAAAAAGCGTTCGCGACAACTCAACGGAAAGAGAAGAGGAAAAAGGGCCGTGACGCTTTCACCATTGAAGAATATTTTTCTGAGGATGAGCAGAGGTTGGGCGAGAGAAAAGCAAGAAAGAGAGACAAGAGGAGTGAGGAAGCGAAGACAGAGAGGAGCTTTCAGCAAGAAAAAACGTGCCATTTACTTCAACAAGAAATCGCGATGAAGAAAATTTTTCAAGCGTGTTTCTCAGCCAGAATCATCCAACCACGTTCATTTGTTCGATGAGAACCTCCAACATTGTCCAATTTTCCTATATATTTTTATTTTCACATATATATAAGATAAACGTTCCTTAATTTTAATTAATGTTTACATTAAGTTTCAATAGTTGAATTAGATTCACTATATAAATAATTATCGAAAGTTCCAGAAATGTTGAAAGTTTACGATAATAATAAAACTTTCATTCAATCGACAAATAAAAAAATCACATAAAACAATATATTTACTTAAAAAAACAAAAGTATTCAAATTATAATACCGTTTTTATTCGTACATCATGGCTGCTGCTTTTTATTTCTTAATACTTAAATTTTTTCAATATTAATATTAAGATATGATATTTTGGGGTATTTCGGAATTGTCAGATCATTTAAGAATGTATACATTTTCAAATTTACATTTGACGTTTACATAGCAAGGTTAATTTGTTGTTCAAATTACTTGAACAGGAAAATTTTCAACTGCCCAATAGTCGAGCAAAATAATTTGACAGGTGAAGCAAAACATAAATTTTATCAATAAATATGTTAAAGAAAACTGTGTTCTCGCATCTACTCATTGTTCAAAATTGAAATTTCAATTACGAATATTTTAATTAAATTTGTCGGTAAAGGCATGTTTTTTGTGCGGATTTTGTAACTGGAAACTTTTTCAATCGTTTGATATCCCAGAAAAAAAACATTTCTCTCTTTATTGACATTTTTTATAGATATCCTTAATAAGTGAAAATCAAGTTGTACGTATCCTAAAAGGTATTCGTAAAACTAACCCGGAATAGGTAAAATCAAAATATTTAACGGCGAGGAGAATCAGTCCTAACGAAATCGTCGATGACACGGCGAAAGAGTGGCGAGGATAATGTGAAAACGGGGTTCGATCGCGAGAATGAGAGGCTCGAAAAGAAATATATCGTGCGCCTTAAATATGATCTATTATGAGAATGCGGAAACGCGCGTTTTACCCCAGTTTCCCCCGTTTAGCGGCATTTAGCGCGCTCCACTGGGTCGCATGATATTTATTTTTGTCATCGCCCGTTTCCCGAAAAGCTCCCACCGAACTGGCAACTGGTACGACTCGGCCGTACTCGGGGGAAGCACCGAGAGCTCGCCCGCAGTCAGCGTGCATATTTCGGCCCGACATTCATCATCCGACAACTCCGTCTCCCTCCTCGCTCGGACGTCAACGCTTCTCTCTGTATCCACTTTATGGATGTTAACGCGGACGCAACGCCATTATGCGGCCCATTGTCCCTTCGGACTATCCTCAAGCGCGTCCTCGACAATTCTACACGCGTGATATTTATTTTCGTCCACCTCTCTCTCTCTCTCTCTCTCTCTCTCTCTCTCTCTATGGACTCGTGTTCCGACATTTCATCCACGACGAGATCCTGACGATCTTTTATCTATTTATAAAAAGATTGTCAATCGACTGTTCACCTTGCCATCATGATCAAAGCTCTTTTACCTGATGTATATACATACTTTTTGTATCGTCAAATCATCCATTAAATTAATCAAATTTCAATCAAGTTTTTTAATTTTTTTTTTAAGTACAATTTTTGCATCATCAATGAATTTGAGCTCATGAGATTCTACAGTGATTTCATATCAATGTGAATGAAAATAACCAATAACTGTTTAACTCATTACCATTGTTCTTTCTTAAAATTTTAGTATTTCTTTTTTCGAAAACTTTTTAAAGTGAAACTTCTCGTACCGGGGTAACGTCGTTGTTTTGAAACGACAGGAACCTGATACGTAAACAGAGCTACTATATAGAGTAATGTGGACGAATCGAGGACGGGCGGTGTGTGTTAAGGTAATGCCGTAAATATATCACGTGATACACGAGTATGAGAGAGATATAGCTGCAAAACCCGATTCTCTCAAACATGCAAATTTTTAATACTTCATCAAAATGCAAAGATCAGCCAATTTTTGCCACTAACCTGCGTGGGCTGAACAAAAATATTATCCTTATTGAAAAAGAATTAGATATTTTTGAACCAATCAAACTAAATGTAAAATTATCACTTGAATTTTTTTGAGACAGAATTTTTTCAAAATTTATACTAATTATACTAAATTATACTAAATTTAGTTAGAACTATGGGTGTCGCAGTATAGCAAGAAAATAATTTTTATCTCGATAATGTCATTTAACTTGAGCGTGCAACTAATAGAGTTGAAATTTCATCGTTATCATTAGCAATAATGTAAATCACAAAACACACGGTAAATTCTCAAATTTACATATGTACTCTTCAAACTATGATTCATTTAATAAAAATCTATTGGCAATTGAAAAAGGAAAGGAGTTTCAATATACCGCACGTGATTCTACACGTTATATATTATAGTTTATTTAAACATGAAAATCTGTAAAATGTTGGGACTTTTTAGGACTTTTTTAGATTAAAAAAAGTTAGGAAACATGTAAGCTCGTTTATGAATAATAATCTTTTATCTACATGAATAAAAACTCAATTAACTATATTCTGTTTAATTGAAACAATTTCAGTTCTAATGCTCAATCAATTGATCCACCTGCATTGAGAAAAATCACAATGGTATTTACTTGACATATACTATGATTATTATAGAACATTAGAAAGAGAAAAAATGAAAAGTCTATGACAACGTTCTATGTTATATAATAATCAATAATGCAATAGCTGTTTTAATTTGGTTACCAGAATATAGCAGATTCCGGCATAGTGTTTGAAAAGTGACAATCTACTGTTTCGAGGGGTTGAAAAGTCCAGTGCCTAAAAATACATTTAGTTCTTTTATAATATATCAGTATATTGTCACGGTTTTGTTTCAAATACGATCGCAATTGTTCCCATTGTATTCGAACGTTCTTTGTCGTCGAATATCCGTATCTCGAATAATTAAAAGAGAATCAATTGTTCAATGCAAACTCTCGATAATGAATACAGATAAAAAAAACACACACATTTTTCACAAGGAGATATTTAATATTTCATCTTATTATACTTAATATTATATAATATTATTTATTATAGAATATTTAATATCTAGATATTTAATATTATATAATAATTAATATTTAATATATTTAATTCGCGAGAACCTGAAAATCTGTCATGCCAATAAAAAAATGGTCAATGAACCATTCGTTTTGCCTTGAAACTCACTATATTATTTTCCGTCCAATCTTCGTGTCGTAGAATCTCTGCGTAAAAGTGCTCAATTCTCATGCAAATATTCCACCTACCGTGACAATCGATGAATCGGAGGAAAAAATGAATTCTCCCGAGATCGTTTAATTTGTTCGAGGACGAGCGATACGTTTTTTTTTCTTCTAAATTTAAGTTTAAGAATAAAAATATGAATTTTTAATGTTTTCAAGGGTTAAAGGAGGTACGGCGGTGCATTGTTGTGCAATCCGAAGTTGGTATTAGCGGTTCCCGCCTACCTATGTGGATCGCGCGATGAAAGAGCCCCGAGTGTCGTATAACGCGATTATTGACGTACACCTGGTCCGTACACACTCGGGTGTACACCGAGGCATTATGATGTGTATTATTCACGCAGTTTAGAATGTACGTTGAGTACAATAGGACGAAACTGAGGCACGACGACATTATATTTTCTCGCTCGTATCAATAGCGTGAAAAATAGTGCGTTGTACATAACAGTTTTATGTAACAATAGGTTAATGGGTTCTCGCTGCAAATACGTTTCTTCTTTGTCACCAATGGTGAGTAAATAAAAAGTGGAAAAAAACGAGAGAGAGAGAAGAGAGAATAAAAAAAACAGAGGAAGAACGCGCATTTCCACAGAGCGCTCGAATCTAGCATGGCGTCGCTCAAAGCATCGGTTTGAATTTCTCTTTTATCCGCGACTAGGTATAATGTCCGATTGTTGTTACGTTTGGAGGACGCACGTATTCGATAATAACGACTCGTTCCTCACGGTAAACGGAATTCGAGATAAAACCGTTCTCCCGATTCGCACGTGAGATATTCTCACCATTTGTTTACGAATAATCATTCGCCAAGTTGCTATTCATTTCTCGCGCGTCGTGATTCTGCTCCACATGCAATTTTCTTCAAAAATGTGTACATTATGTTTTTTTTTTATTCGCGAAATCTCGTCGATACTTCGGGGATGCATTTTTGTTCGGTTATTTCAAATATGGTGTGTCTCACCGTATAAGAGCTATTTTCACCCGATGAGCGAAATGCGAAGATCGCGGATGCTAAAATATCGCGTTTTACGTGATGAGAGATATTCGACGACAAAACATTCACGCCTCATTGAAACGTCGCTCGCTCTATCGATTATTTTACAGTCCATAAGGAAAAAAGGGAAGCGACGATATTTCGCTCCAAGTTCGAAGAAGCATGGCTCCAAAAAACAGTACGTGTGTACATTGTGAGAAACGAGGCGAGCACATTTACAGAATGCATAGTTGTTGAAGAAATAATTAATGAAAAATACCTTGAGAAAGCATATATTTTCCGAGTTAGATTATAAAAGTTTTCGTTTAATAAACTTGGCAAGTATGCTTTCTCTCACATATTGTACGTCCTCTACTCATTTTTTACTGGAAAGAGAAAAAATAAATAAAAAATACTAGGGTTTACAGTTTTCCCCAAGCCTAGAGTGAAAAATATAATTATTGAAAATGTGAATTGGACCAAATCTGTCAAAAATCACTTATTAGTTTCGAGATAATAAGGAGTCACGGCCGCTCTCGATGAATTACCTCGATGAGTCGTTGCTGCGACTCTCTTGATTCAGCGAACAATGAGCTCGTTCCCGATGGAAGCTCGTAATACGACTAGGTGATTTTCCATGTTTATTTTTGCGTTTTTATCGTTTTTTGGGAGTTTTTCATCGGTCTTTGCAGTGATATTAGAATTAGTATGTGGGAGATTCGCTGGTGCTCCAGAGTCGGGTGCTCGTCGAAAATGAGATGGCTCGTTCGTGAAGGGTCGAAACGGGGATCGAGCGCGACCGGACGTGCCGAGTCACGTGTACGTTGCAAAACGATCAATTCCTGCCTTCCCCTCTTCTCTCGAGGCAATGACGTTTCCGAGGCTCTCACAGGGATGAATCACTCCCGAGTCGCGCGCGTTTTATCCTTAAAGGGCCGGCACGAGCAATCCTTCCTGTTCCTTCGTCGCTCGCACCGAGGTACCGAAAACGCGAGGTAAGTGCGGCTTTTAGAACGATTAGATGCAAAAACGCTCGCCGTAACACGCTCCCTCCGATGATTGAATGGAAGCTCGCAGTTTAGATTTACGCGCTCGGCGACGTCATTTCCCGCGTCATAAAACGAAATAACGATCAGCCGATAAACCCGAGTGGCTAAAATTTCCAATTATCATTTATCGAAATAAATTCTTCATATGTCCAGAATTCCACTGATTCAAACAATTTTTTGTTTATATTCTTGTATTCGCTTGCAGAAAAATCACGATGGTAGATTTTACCATAAAGTCATAACTGTACTAACTATTTTACAACTAACTATATTTTAGTAATAATACGGAATTTAGGATAGATTTTAAATAAAATATTTATTTAGTCCTTTATATTAAAAAATACAGTTGTCACTTTTGCAGAGTAAAATCTACCATACTATATTCTTTAGTGTACTCGCTTTATGTAAAAAAAAACAAGATTATGGATGTCTATTTTCGATTCTCGAAAAATCAGTCTGGATGTCCTTGAACGCGCTAAATTTTTCCTCAGCTCACTTTTATTACAACTTAACTGATGCGTATAATAA
>JAPYYW010001381.1:0-46154 GCA_030522545.1 Cremastinae sp. A BG-2022a | reverse complement strand
AAAATTTCAAAATTTCAAGTGGCGATATCTTTTCGTGTCTTTGACGATATTCACTTTATGATGGGAAATTCCAGAAAATTTTTGCAAAACGAAATTGATAATTATACCTTCAAGGTCATTATTTCCAAAGCAGCGCACGTTAAATTTCTTTCTAAATGAGTACAGGTTAGCCAAAAGTAAATGCGCTCCGCATAATGCACTCTATACCAGTTAATCGATTAGAGGCCTCATGTCTTTTTTAATATATATTACCCTAATTATTGTGAAAAATAGCAATGATGTATATATATAAATGCACAAGTGCGCTATTTCGGTCGAGTAAGAGGAGGGGCGAGACAATCCCACTCTCGCAGAGAACACAATTTTCGCGGTACTAGCGAGGTCTCTATTTTCAGTGGCGCCCTCCGGCGACAAACGGACAATTTCGGGTACACTTCGATTTGCCGGAGTTTCGGCTCCTTTTCTCTAGACTCCATGGACTGAGTAGTATATCCGACTGGATTATTATTTTGTAATTTTTCAAGTTATTACTACATGCATGATTATAATAATATAAATATAAAAATAATTATTTAATCAAGGGGAGGTTATCACTCTTTTCTCCGGGACTGCAGGAGGGGATACCAACTTGAGTTTTTAAGTTGGTAAGAACAATTTTTGTAATACCGATCAAGCAAACACAATAAAATGTAAATAATTTCAACCGAGTGTTTACTCTCTTTTCTTTCATCTACTTCATGGTCTTGCCCCTTGCATATGTTTTCACTCTCACAACAAATTATAATAATTCGGTCATTTATTTTTCAATGTATGAGATAAAACTGTAAAAAGTGATTGCTGACAACGATGTTAATAATTTCTGGAGTCTGCTGAACGTGTGTGAAATAAAAAATTGTGTGCTTTGTAAGTTGGACACATACATATTCAGGTGAAGAAGCAGGTGAATTGGTCGTCAGGAATAAAAATCCGTGGAAAGTAAAGGCATCAAGCAAAATGTCACTGTTTAACAAACCGAAGAGAAATATAAGACGACGTTCTTTCAACGATGATTATGAGGACAATGAGAATCGGATGGATTGCGAGGATTCACAAACGGTTAAAGTTAAACCTAAGAAGAAAGATAAGGCTAAACAGACGCTCCTCAGTTTCGGAGAGGAGCTTGACGAAGGTTAGAAACAGATCGAGAACAATGCCAAACGGAGTACATTATTTAAGAACACAATTTACTCGTACGTTTTTTTTCAGCGGACGATGGGGAGGTGTTTAAAGTGAAGAAGTCCTCTAGAAGCAAAAAACTGATGAAACAGCTTGACCAGGAGAGGAAAAAAAAGAAAGGTGAAGAGAAAATGCAAGTGGACTCTGAGCAAGCGAACATGTCCGTTAAGCAGGAAAAAGATTTAGAAATAAAGACAGATGATCTAGTAGTAAGCTATCTCTATGATGTTTTATTATTATTATTATTAATTACTATTGGCTATAATGACAGTTCTCCCAGTCTTATCCATTTAAAACAAAAGGCCTTATCCGTGTACAAAATTTTCTTAATCGTTTTCATTTCAGAGTGCAAGAAATTTTGTCATTTGTTGTATATTCTGAATTTTTTTTGCCAACAGGTCAAAATCAAGAATATGGGTCCTCTGATTTTAAATGGGAGAGCCGCGCTCACTGCAGGGAAAGATGATTATACTTCGGATGAGGAGGAAGAACCCAAATCTCACACATTCAGAAAGAATACTGCTAAAGCAGACACCATGAAAATAATTTTGGAAAGTAAGATTTGGACATTTCTGTATTACAATTTTGATAAATCTAGTGATGATAGAAATCATATTGTACACTATTTAGCTCAAAATATCACTCAAGTTCATTTTTCTCAAACTAATTACAATATATGAGCCATTCCACGCCATTTCGACCACTTTTAGACCTGTGAACCCTTTCGATTTGGCTGAAACGTTTTTAAAACGTTATCAAAATATCAAAATATTTTGATATTTTTGATAAATATCAAAATATCACTCAAGTTCATTTTTCTCAAACTAATTACAATATATGAGCCATTCCACGCCATTTTGACCACTTTTAGACCTGTGAACCCTTTCGATTTGGCTGAAAAGTTTTTATCAGTTTCTACTCTATTGAAAAACTCTCTGAGAATTTTTTCACCCAATCCAAAAAATTGGGTGAAATTTGTCATTTCAAAACTAAATGACAAATCGCCGATCCAGCCGCGGCACCACACGTCCCGCCGGAAGTCCCTCACACTAATTACAATTGTTTTATTCAGGTGGATGTATTCCTGACGCGGCAATGATTCATGCGGCGAGAAAGAGACGTCAAAAAGCTCGTGAATTAGGGTCTGATTATTTGCCAATCGAAGAGCAGAGGTAATTTTCGTTTATGATCATTGTACGATCACTTTTTCCGCGTGTATTATTTTTTACTTTGATTCATTTGTAGGGAAGAAAAGGGAAAATCCAGGCTTGTCAGAGAGGATGACCATGACCGAAGCGATGACGACTCTCAGGATCGAATTGACATGCACGTTAATACGGAAGCTCGAGATAAAGAAATGAGACGCGAAGCTTTTCTCGCATCGCAGGCACCGGTTAAATGTTTGTGTCGATTATTAAAAATGTTTTTATTTGCAAAATCATAGATACTGTTTAATTTATAAAAACTTGGAACGTTTTATAACAGTTTGCTCATTTTTGCAGTGTCGGATGACGAGAGTGAGCACGATAACGAAGAGGAAGAATGGGAAGCTCAACAAATAAGAAAAGGAGTTACAGGAGCGCAGGTAAATTTCGTCAGCACTAAAAACTGTTATTCTATTATTGTAATGCATTTTATTGTACGATATTGCTATTTTATTAACTTTTTATCGAATCCATAATAGATCGCGGCCGCCCAACAGGATTCTATGATGCAACAGCAATATTCGATGGGCATGAACTGCAATCAGATGATGCGAGTTCCTGGAGTCCCGATGGAAATGGTACTGATGCCTGCTCCGCCACCACCGCCGTCCATTAATCCGCCGGATCCGACGAAAGTGGTCCCAATCACTCCTCGAGAAGTGATCGAAAAAATGCGGGCCAGGTTTGTTAAATACTTGAAATTACTGGCAATCTACATAACGTTGATTAAAATGAATAAAAACAATATTAAAATTGTTTCCAGAGTTTCGACTCTCCAGGAGGTTTATCAACGACACCAGTCGGATCAAACCCAGGTAGAGGAAGAATTGCAGCAGTCGGTCAAGGAATTGGAGCAGTGTGAAACGCGCGCACCGCAATTGGCACAGCGCTTCAGATATTACCAAGAGTTACGTGGGTATGTCACTGACTTGGTAGAGTGTCTTGACGAGAAGGTGGGTTTATACGCTCTCACGTTTTTTTTTCATTTTTTTTTGTTTTCTCCCATTCTTATGCTCTCGAGATATCTCGAGACTTGCCATGCTATCCAGTCACGTATCGGAAACGTTTTATACATTGTGGTTTCCGCAAATGAGATCCGATTAATCTAGAACGTAAAAAAAATTGAGACTGATAGCAGAATTAGCAAATTACGAAGTTTACATTCATTTTTTACCGTGTCCGGGGTCTTGATCTTCTCTGTACCGTCTCTGTACCGTGAAATATTAATTACTAATACGTACCTGATGACATAATATCGTTTAATAACTTAGTTAATAAACGATATTGTAATATTGATGTAATATGGTTTAATAACTAATCGTAAGTTATTAAACGATATTACGGGTGAGTTTCGCAGTGCGATTGCTCAGTCGACAAATGTTTTCGGGAACACGATAGAATGACTTTGAAAATTGACTTCAAATACAGCTAGAGTACGGATAAATTGTATAGTTTTGACAGTTTTCGTTCGTTCGATTAAAATTCGATCAGGACGTGTGTTGTTTGAAGATAATTGAATTTTCAAAGTTATTCGATGCATGCTTTATACGCTTGGATAATAATGCACGATCTTTTTGTTGTTTAGCTGCCTCTGGTTATCGGATTGGAGGAACGTTGGTTAGAATTGTACAGTGAACGGTCAAACGAGTTAATGGAAAGGCGTCGACAGGATACGAGAGATCAAGCTGAAGAAATCACCACTGCAGCCAGTCAGTTGTCCTTTTGAATTCCAATAATCCCTGTTCATTCGCTTAATTATTTTTTAATTACTTTTCTTGAGTTTAATTATCGCTGATAAAAGAAAAAAAAAGCAAAAATCTGAAGATGTTAGCGACAGTGATAAGTAAACTAGGACGTAATAATTTGTAACATCATTCCATTATTGAACGTCACTTAGGGGGTCAATCGATGAGAAGAGGTCTTGAGGACGATGCACGTATTCGCCGGGCTACCGAACGAGAAGGGAGGCGAGCGAGGCGTAGAAGAGCCCGTGAATTAACGCCCACTCTACCGAAACACATCGATGGCATGTCCAGCGACGACGAAGTAACCGAACAACAAAATTTAGCATTTAAACAGGCCAAAGGTAATTTGTCCGGTACACTTGTTTCGAATTATTCAAGCTCTTTTCCTTCAACTTCGATGAAAATACATTTTTCAGAGGACATAGACAACGACAGCCGAGAAATATTTTCCGACGTTATTGATGATTTTTGCACGGTCAGAGGAATTCTGACCAAGCTAGAGTCGTGGAAAGAAATCGATGTCGAGGCTTATACGGAAGCGTACGTGTCTCTCTGTATACCGAAGATGATAGCCCCGATCGTAAGGCTTCAGCTCATCACGTGGAATCCTATAATGGTATACTTGTTAAAGCGATTATTTTGACGTGATTTATGTCATAAATTATTACGTTGTGCATTTAAAAATATTTATTTAAAAACAGGAAAGCACCGATTTGGAACGTACGAAATGGTACAACTCGCTGCTTCTCTACTCTCTGGATCAGCGAGAAACCGAAACGTCCCTGAGACAGGACCCGGACGTGAGGCTTATACCGCTGACGATCGAAAAAGTCGTCGTACCAAAACTGACTTGTAAGATTTTTCATTTTATGTTTATTCCGAGCGAAGATGTGTATCTTCAGAACTTATTGACTTCAACGGATTCTTGTACTTTTTTTTTAGCGATCGTGGAGAAAGTATGGGATCCAATGTCTACTTCGCAGACGTTGCGTCTGGTTGGAGCGGTCAGTCGTTTAATCCGGGAAAATCCAAACTTGAACGAGAGTAGCAAGCCACTAGAAAAGCTTTTCAATGCGATTCTCGATAAAAATAAATCTGCGGTGGAGAACGATGTTTTTATACCAATATTTCCAAAACAGTGAGTGCTCGATGTTACAAATGGCGCAGCATTGGTATTTCTGGAATCGCGACTAATTGCTATTTTATTTTCCAGAGTTTTGGATACGAGACACGTATTTTTTCAAAGACAATTCGCGATGGCCGTGAAGCTCCTGCGAAATTTACTTAGCTGGCAAGGATTGCTGGGTGACGCGCAATTGAAAAATTTGGCTCTCAGCTCTTTACTTAATCGTTATCTTTTAGCTGGCCTGAGAGTATCCTCACCTACGGATGCTTTGACTAAAGCCAATATGGTATTTTTTATTTTTTTTTATGTACAATTTTAATTGTTTGGAGTAAATACTTGAATGGAAGTATTTTTCATCACATTTTTATGCTTTTTCAGATAATGAGCACGTTGCCAAGGGCTTGGTTACACGGCGAAACGATCGAGCAACTCAAAATGTTCGCGACTCTCATATCTCAGCTGAGCGAACAATTAGATCAAGCCAATCCAGCGCATAAGTAAGTAACTAATCGGAAACGAGAAGAGTAAAAAAAACGAACAAAATGATTAATTTTTGCTCTTAAACTTTCAGCGAAGCCTGGGAATATTCCAAGTCGATTTTGAAGATAATCAAACCACTATGAATTAATTAGGGACAAAATGACGTTTAAATAATAAATAGTACTCTTATAATATTGCTTAAGATCGCACCGTTTGTTGGATAAAAGTAAAGAGAGGAATAAGGGCACTATCTGGCAGTTTTTTATTTTTTAATTTAACGGGAGCCTTGTACACACGTAAAGTCGAGTTGATTTTTAGAAAATATAAAAATTCACCTCGTCTCAACAACGATCTACGGTTAAGTGAATTTTTGTATAGCAAAGCACCGAAACATAATGACATCTCAATGTGTTAAATACTTTTTAAGATACATTTCTTGTGTATATATATAAATAGGTACAAGTTTACGAATTAAAAAAAAATATATATATATATATATAATAAATATGGTGCAGGACTTCTCGAAACGTTTTACCAATAAGTTGCGTCGCATTTTTTCCCAAGTTCTCTCATTTATCACATCAAACACTCCACTATCTTCGTTCCCATATATTTCTTTTAAAAGACGAAAATCGTACGTCCGACTCGATATCCATTATCTACAAACATAGTCGGAGTCAGAGGTCAGTTTATCTCCGCGTTTTCTTTCTCTACCAAAACAGTTCTGGTATCAACGTCGAACGACCTAAGCAGCTCCAAAAATTCCGGTACGTACTTTCGACAACTCGAAAACTATCCCACGAGCGTCCAAAAAGAATAATTCTCACTGAAAACTCCTCCGACTCGAATTCCATCGGTGCACGTAGGACGACGAATCTCGGAACGAGATAAAAAAGAAAAAAAAAAAAAGATTTGGTGAAGAAGCAGAACGCGATGAGATTGAGGATAATCTGGCGATGGGATAATTTTCTGACCAACACGAAGTTATAAAGAGGCTTGAGTGCACGCATTCGTTAACAAGATAGGAGCCGTTAAGGTCATCACTACTTGACTTCAGTGAACTCGCTCAGTCGGCTCAGAGCTTCGTGCGCGCCGTACCGCCACGATGAGCTTCTCAGGTATTCTCATTTTTTACTCACAAAAACTTTATTTTTCAAATACTATTTTCTTAATTGAGGCTGATTGTGTGTGTGTTTTTTTTTAATTAATAGATGCTGCATCGTGCGGGATCGCCTCGTTTCGTCGAAATGTGCTGATCGTTCTTCTGCTCCTGAATTTTTTGTGCCACGATAGTTCGGCTGGACGCTTGTTCAAGCCGGGAAAACAATACGTCTACGAATATCATGCCGAGTCAAATACCGGTGTGCTTCTGCCGTCCAAGGCAGCGTCTTCCTTCGGAATAACTGGCCAATTGAAGATACATGCTGAAGAAAATTCAACGATATTTCAAGTACTTCTTTCAGTTTAATTCCTTCGTGAGAAAATATTTTCCTCTTCGTTATTTTGCCGCTTCTTTTATTAGTTGGAGTCTGTGCAAACGTTCGTTTGGAATGGCGATTACAGCGAGAAAACGAAAGAACTGCATCCGAGTGAACAAGCGGAAGAAATGTCAAAGCCTTTCCGGGTAACCCATATTGACGGCTTGGCCTCCAACTTCAGCGTCGAAAATGAATCTGTGTGGGCGACGAACATTAAACGAAGCATTGCTGGCATCTTCCAGTTGGATCTTGTTAATTTGGAGAAACAAATCGCCTTTCACTCCATTGAGGTAAGTTTTTTCCATTTCTTCGATTTTCAAGAATTTTTTGTTGACCGTAGAAAAACAAATGCTTGAAAAAATAATTTAACATCATTTTATTTATTATTTACTTAATTTTTATTTTTCAGAACAATCATTATGGACAGTGCACGATCGAGTACGTCGTAACACCGGAAAACAACGACGAGAAGCTGATAAGGAAATTTTCGGACCCTCGAATGTGCGTTGGTCATCCACACTGGACTTGGACGAACGTTCCTCGAATCCAGTGTCCAAACGATGACGAAGTAAATATTTATTTTTCATCATCATGAATCAGAGTTTATTTTTCGTGGCTTTCACTTCTTATTACTTTTTCTTCAGAATCCTGTCATAAAGTCAAGCGAAAGATTGTACAAACTGAAAAACGATGGCAACGATAGTACAATAATTTATGTAAATGCGACAGGCGGAATTTACGTTCAACCTTTCGAGAGTCTCGGGGAAGCTCATTTCCTTTTCACTCGGTATTTTTATTTTAAAAATAATAATTTTTTTAAAAATCGATCCTTTTTGGATATACAATATTTTTTTGTTTTTACTTTTTATTTTCGCAGTCAACTCATGAACTTGATTTCCGTTCAAGACACGGAGCAAAAGTTTGCCAATGACAAGTTTCACGATGTTCCTCTTCAACACGAGTTACCCGACAGGGATTTAACTCAGGGAAGAAATCCACATGGCAAACAAGTCATTTTTTCATCGGTGAGAATTTTTTTTTCTCTCGTGCATGAAATTTTACCTTTATCTTTACTCATTTTAAAAATTTTAATGCAGATATCGAAATTGTTGGATCGTTTGAGCCAACGACTCGAAAATCCTGGCCTCGACACCGACATAAATAATTTACACAACACGACGATTTCTATTCTTCTCTACTATTTGGGAATGTTGGATCAGAACGACTTGAAGATCGCATATAACAAAATCGCTGGAACGAGTTACAAAGAAGAAACGATACGGTATTTTGAAGAAATAAAAAAAGTAAGCTTCTCTTTTGTTTCTATCGAAATTTCAATAAACTATTTTTTTGTAGGAATATGTTTCTGGAAACTTTGCCTCAAGTAGGAACGAAACATTCGGCATTGTTCGTGCTTGACCTAATATTGAAGAAAAAGGTGTCTGACATAACAGCGATGCAATTACTGACGTATCTTCCATTCAATATTCGTAAGCCGAACGTCGATTTGCTCGACAATATGAAAATTCTACTGGACTTGCCTAAGGAGAAAATTTCCCTGGAAGTTCGAAATACAGGAATTCTCACTTTTGGAACTCTGATATACAAAACTTGTATGGCTTACTGTCCTTATGAGACTCTGGACGATTACGTTAGGATTTACCTCGACAGATTCACAGGTACAACATTTTCTTATCGAATTTTGAAAAAATTTCTGTATTTTAACATCTTTAATTTTTTTATGTTCATTCAAACATAGTCAAATTTAACATTACGAAATTTTCAGAGAGCTCGAATTACGACAAAAAGATGGTCTGGCTCGAAGGTCTCTCGAATATTCAACTGGGCAGAGTTGTTGAATTTTTAGAGCCCATTGCGAGTGGCAACAGCGTTGAATCGAGACATTTGAGAGTTTTGGCTGCCTGGGCATCCTTGCCTACCGCACCCCTGAGACCAGACGTGGTACATTTAAAAAAAAAATTTAATATTCCATTAAAACAAACATGAAATAATTGATCATAGTAAATGATACATTCTTCATAGATTTATCCAGTTTATTGGCCAATTTTCGTAAATCGGACAGAACATCTTGAACTTCGCGTGGCAGCACTGCAACTTCTGATGGTTTCGAA
The DNA here is from genome assembly GCA_030522545.1 of Cremastinae sp. A BG-2022a. Taxonomy (NCBI): domain Eukaryota; kingdom Metazoa; phylum Arthropoda; class Insecta; order Hymenoptera; family Ichneumonidae; species Cremastinae sp. A BG-2022a. Next base: position 36,773 of record JAPYYW010001381.1, on the reverse strand, counting down.
CCCCTCAGCGAATCGAATGATAGCCCTTTACTGGTATATGCACAACGAGGCGGATCCACACTTGTACAACTATTTCTACACGACGTTAAAGTCCATGGAAAGAACAAATTTCCCATGCTACAAGCACATGTAAATTTTGAGAAAAAGTAGAAGAAATTAATCATAAAATCTTAATAATTAATTAAAAAACAATATATTTTCAGAGGTGGAATCGCTGCTCAGTTTACCCGCGTATTGCGAAAGCCCCATGACAATATCGTCACAGGAAATTACATCTTCGATTACCAGGACACGAAACGACACTTTGGAGCTATGGTGCAGAATCTCATAATAGCAAATTCTCGTACAAATATTCCGGAAGTTCTCTACATAACGCTCAATAGTCATGGTAGTGGCACGAGCCTCAATCATGTATCCGTAAGTCAGAATAAAAATTATAATTTTTTTTCGCAATCTGTGAAAAGTGCAAAAAGGTAATTAACGATTATTTTTTCTTCAGCTCTACATAAAAGCAGAAGGGTTGGTTAACTCTTTGTCGTCGTACATGGATAGCTCGACGAAAGTCAAAGACATTTTGAAGGGTTTCAAAGTGGACGAGAAATCGAGTGGCGAGGTGCATCTGGAAATAATAATCCGGGTTCAACAGAAAGCAGTTTTATGCTTGCACTTCAATCAGTCGAGTATCGAGAAAGGAATTTCTTGTAAGTTTTGCAACGAAAAATAATATTTTATAAGATTTTTGGTCCTTTTTTGTCATTAAGATTTTATTTTTTAAATAAAACAGATCTAACGTCCCTACCGGCGAGCACTTACCACATTTATCAAAACATGGAATTTCACGTGAATCAACAACGAATTAATATTCCTCTCATCATGGAGTCCATTCAGGCGACAGACCTGGGAACCAACGTTAGGCTTGCTGCGACTGCAACCTCTCTTTTCTCAATGAGAGGAAATTTCACCCACCAATCCAACGCTCGGAATAATCACGTTATCATTCGGTACAGCTCGAGAATTCAAAGCAAATTATGTATTTAAAGTTAAAAAATTCAATTCTAAGACCCTGTGCGGATTGAATAATTATTTACTATTGCAGTTCTGTAATTCACGGACGAGAGATAATTGACAGCTACAACCCGTTACTCGACGTTTGGCACACTGCGGATCGAGCACAATCGATCCACGGATATTTGCCGATAAATGTAACCATCGGAATCGAGGACAAGTTTTTCCTTTTGTATAACACACCAGCTGGTAAAAAAAATCATCAATTTGTTTTTTTTTAAACATAAAATTACTGAAAAATTAATGTTCTTTTTTATTCAGAATACTTGCGTACTGGGGTGACAGCTAATGTTCGAACAGCGACCACGATAAGAGGTTTCGAAGCGGAGAAAAAATTGCACCGCGTCTGTCCAAAGTGCACAACGCTTTACGTCGTCACGAAGTCAAAGAATCCAGCAAAGGTAATTTTAAAAAAATTTTTTACTTTAAAATGTTATGACTAATTTGAATTTTCAATACAGGACAAGACCTTGTTCGAAGCTGTCGTTCCTGAGCTGGGCGGACAATTGCATGTCAAGATGTTCGACTGCGAAGGATCCGTCGATCAGGAAAATTACCTGAGCGATGTTTTGTCGTCGCACAGAAGCAATTATCAGTCAGTATCGAAGGACGTACAGTTTAGAATAAATTTTTATTTCTCTTTTAGTGAAAATATTGACAGAATCATTATTTTTTAATAGAACTTGGGCAGGTGCACGTTTGCCTCTGTTAATTGTACACTTTTTGGATTTCTTCACGTACGTTCCGCCTAAGGGAAGCTGCGGATTGTCGATGTACGTCGAGCCTACGAGTCTGAATCCTTCCGAGGTTTGTCCCTAAACATAACTATATTTATTAATCAATCTTTGAACAGCTCAATAATTTTTTGTTCTGAACAATTTAGGTGAAATTGGAGTATGTGAAAAATGGAAAATATCATATGTTCGGATTGATACGACGCGAATTCGGTACCCTCAAAGTTTTACAACAGTGGAATTTGGCAGCCATTTATGATTTTACGAGCTGGATATCGGATACGATCAAAATAAAGGCCAGTAAGACGGTACCGGGTGAGAAAGTCGTAAAGGTAAAAAGTTAATTAATAAATATACTATTCAACGTATATTTAGATTGGTATTGAGAAATTTTTTAATAATTTCTTCAGGTTTGTCTTGAACTCGAGAGAGTGACACCCTGGGCCTGGGATTTCTTGAGCACAGAGCCGAGTGATCCGGCTTCGTTGAAATTAAATGTAATCTGGGGCCTGGCTGATTCTGCTAAAGGAAAATGCACCGGTTCTTCGATTCTCATGAACTTAGTCGGCGAGGTAATGCCAGGTCAAGTGGAAGAGAGCAAACGCAATATTTGGCCCTACAAGCAGTGTCGGGAGCAATCAAAAGGAAAAAAATTCATTCCGTACACCGAAGCCTGCTACGAGGCTTCGAGAGAATTGTCGACTTTGAGAAAATATCAAATGTTCGTTCAAACTGCGAACGTAAGTAGAATACTTTTTTTTTCGTTTTAAGACCATCTATTTTCGATAAATATTATTTTTATCTGTGTGACGTACGTTTTTGTAAATTTTTTAAGTTGCCGGATGGATTAAAAAGTATTATTCGCCGACTGGAAGCGCTCTACAACGTTATCGGCGGCAACAGCAGCCGCGCCAGTGATTCAGATCAGTTTGTCGTCAGCGCGACGTTCGCGAAGGAAAGCAACGCCGCCGAGATTCAAGTGAACAGAGACAAAATACACTTCAACTACGAGCCCAACATTGTCGACATGTTGCTCGTGCGAACGAGACTTCACAAGTTTCTCGACAATTTCCTGTTTCGTTCTACTTTCAGTTAGTACCTCTTAATAGTTATAAGTAATAGTCATGGTAAATCACTTAAAATTAGAGGAAAAATTCTAGAAGAAACGAAGTATAATTAGATTTAAAAAAAATCATTATCTATCAGTTTTTTTTGTATTCAATAACAATTTTTACAGGTATTTGTACACTGATGAGCGGCGTAGGCACATCTGCCGAGAACATTACTTTCCCGCTCGCCGACAATCGCGAAACTTTGATACTCGCAGAGTGCTACGAGGAAAATCCGAGATTCGCGTTAAGAGCTATAAGCACAACGAGCGGAGTAACACTCTTGTCGGACACTTATTCTGGTAGTATAAAAATATTGCCCGACAGCGACGGCGGCACCGTTTACAATTTTACAGAACGCCTCCCGTTCAAGAAAGACTTCGAGTGGAACGTTATTGACGCAAAGAGGTAAGTAAGTTTAACGAAATATAACTGAATATGTGAAAAACACGAGAAAATGAACAACTTTTAACCGTTTACAGAATCAGACTGGACAAAAAATCGATTCATCTGTTCTTCAGTGAATATCTTATCTTCATACATGCAACGGAAGAGCAAATTCTCGTGTTTTTCCCAACATACTTGAAAGAATATTCATGCGGAGTTTGCACGGCCGTCAGCCTCGAAGAAGCTAAATCGTACGAGAAATACTGATTCGACGATTTTTATAATTAGGACTTTATTTTTAACTTAAGTAACCATTGTGAATAATATTTAGAAAATTAATGCAATTAGGAACTAGTTATTTGTACAATGCTGACACGTCAGCGCTCACGAGTTTCCCGACTCTCGTTTTTTTTTATTTTTTGCTTTTTTTTTAAGAATAAAGCTTGAGATGATTTTTTATCGGTTTTCCAAACATAATCAGTCTTATTCATCCATTGAAAGACAAACGTCCAGATGCTCGTTCATTTTATTTTCTTCTAACAGAGTCATGCAAACGGGGCAGGGAAATTTTTCAGTTGTAAGATCGATGGATTTCGGTGATGGAATTTTATCAGGAGACGAAATTTCGATGGAAGATGAACTTCCATTGAGTGTCTCATTGCCGACGTCGAAGGAATCGTCGTTAAAGATTGTTTGTACGCATTCCTCGAGGTGATCATTGAGTTCGATACCCTTGTTTACTCTGAGATTACAAACGAGGCAAACGTAAAATTCATCTGAATTACTTACTTTTACTTTCTTTTTCTGAGACGTTTGTGGATCGTTAGCACTGCCTTGTTTTTTAATGCTTTCTGATGAATTACCAAAAGCACATTTGTCCCAGTGATCGTACATCATCTCCGCAGGGAAGTATTTGTTACAAATGGGACAAGGAACTTTTTCAAGTTTCTCTCCATCACCGTTTATTATTTTCTCCGGTTTTTCATTGTCATCCCACGATTCATTCTGGTTCATAAGGCAAACGTCGAGATGATCGTTCAGAAGATCAGCTCGAATTAATTTATCGCATACTGGACAATGATGCATTTCTACTTTAGAATTAACCGGCGACGAGTTGCTATTCGTTAAATCCACAATTTTAGACTTTTTTCGAACAGGAGAAACATCGCCTCTGCGTTCTTTACTTTTCGTGGAATTTTTCGGCATAGTTTGTGAAAACATATCCAAAAGTTTACTCCGGCCAGTTCCAACTCCACCAACGGCACCGGAGAAGTTTAAAGTCCCTCCAGAATTGTTTTCTGTTGGTATTTGCCTGCTCGGCGTCTTACTTGAGTTACTTGACGACGAACTTCCAGGCCCTCCGATTCCCCAGCCGTGAACGTTGTTCGTGCTCGTACCGAGTTTTACGAGTCCCGAACCAGTTGCCCTGACCGTTCCATTAAGATTGTTCAGTTCGGATCTCATTGGAACTCTCCCGTTCGTTTCCGGAGTCTTTGGCTTGCCAAGCACGAACCAATTATCCAATTTTTTGTCGGGTTTGCCCGACTTTCCTTTCGGAGTTTTGTTCTCGTTGATCCCGTTTCGTTTTGCACCTGGCGCCGGTTTCTCAGGCTCTTTCACTTTGATGAATCGACCGGCACAGCTCTGCTGATGATCGGCCCACCACAAGTCCGATGGACCTGGAGCTCGGTTCATCGCGCGGCGAACCATCCCGAAATAAGGCGGTCGTTTGTGACACGGGCCATCGCACCTCCACCAATGTTGCTTGTAAAGTCGTACCTCGTCGTGAAAACTATGATAAATCTAAAAACATAATTCAATAAATTATTTACAATTGGAAAACCTTTTTTTTAATTTAGTTTATAAAGTTTATCTTTTTTTATCTGGTTACTTTAAGGCAGGTTGTTCCAACCTCCAGGTAAGTCTAACTGATAGTTAGCCTATGTAAATGTATAGACAAGTAAAACTTTTTTATTCTTTACGTACACTTATGTGAGTTCCAGCCTCTCCGTTTATCCTGTTCATAATCTTACAAAATTCAGGACCGTGGCCATCGCGATCTCGATTGTTGTTTGTCAGAAACAAATATGCGTGAATCATTTCATGCTAGAAATAATTGTTGTATTATATTTAGATAAAATTTGAGCTTGTTACAAATTATAAAAATTTCTTACCAGCAATGTTTCTACCAAATCTTTGCGAGGTCTCAACTTGAGTAAGGGTGAGCTCAGGCTTATAACACAATATCTGCTTCTACCATGAAATGTACATGTTCCGGCGCAACTGTACAGAAAAAAATAAGCTTGAAATCTTTTAGCTTAATAATATTTTTACTTACAAATTCTTCTCTGATTAACTCACGATGTCATTCTGGTACTCCACCTGACTTCCACAGAGACAAGTTTTCCTTGGAAGAATCTCTGATCGAACTGTCCAAAAAGAGTGTAAATATTTGGTGTTGGATCAACTATCTCTAGAGTTTGATCGATCAAAGTTTTTGGCTCGTAATTTGTGAAATCCCTCTATGAAGAAGAAATGAATAAAAAATTAGATAAGCCCCGCATATTGTTAATGCAAATAAGGAATAAAAAGTTGTTTACATCGTTAGGAAACACAGCATTCTCTGTCACTCCAACAGCATTCAATTTTTCGTTAAGCCTCCGTGCCATTTCGATGTCCGTATCTATTTTTTTATTCTTGGATCTCGATGTTGACATCTTTGTGTTTTTTTTATTAATTCACGATGTTTTAACGAAAATAATTGTCCATGATAAACATTATAAAAATTCAACACAAAGAAACAGCACGTGACAATCGTGACACTGTGCGCATATAATTTTAAAAAAGTCCCTAAAATATTCACCACACAACTCTAGAATCTCCCTAGGACCTCTGGTGGATAATTATGCAACTTCTCAATCGCGGACGATTTTTTTTTTGCATGTGTGAAATCTAGCATAGCTGCAACGTCCATGGAGAAGCGGGACAGCTGGAACGCGAAAACGTCAAAACAAACTTTGCGTAGTGTTTGTTTCTATCGAAGTAAATTACTCGTTTATCGCGACAGACCGATGTACGAAATTTACAATATTTTCACATAAAGATGCTCAGTGATTGCGAGCTTTTTATCCAATTATGCGAAAATTGCAAAATCCCACCACCATCGGAGATTTTGGAAAAAATTAAGATTGGCAGGTTAGTCCGGAAACAACATTTATCTTTTGAATTAATGTCCAGATTGCTAAAATAACATATATTTTTAACGGGAATTAATAAATTTTCCAATCAAAATGATTGCACGTTATTATGAAATGTCAAAAAAAATGTATCTCGTGTCTGTGTGTTTTACGAAAAAAAAAAAGATGAATGTGGCTTTTATTTGCACGTGTTAAGAATAAAACGAGGATAACGAGAGTTGCAGCTAACATTTTGCCTTGCATTCCCCCTTTTAATTGCATCCTACAGCGCAACGGGTGAGCTTAAATTGTCGTCAATGTCGATCGTCGTGCCGATATGCGGAATTTTAGCTCGAGTACTCTCATCGAGTTTAACAATAAGAAAAGTAGATCTTGGCGATTGCATGCTACTCTCCAAAGGTTTGAGCAGTATACTGAACGCATTGTCCGAAGGTTCAAATGTTACGTCCTTAAATCTCAAGGGTAATAATATAAATGGCTCGACAGTGGGACAGCTTGGCAAAATATTTCTCCATAACAATACGCTAAAGCATCTGTCTGTAGAATGGAACAGTTTGGGCACCGATCACGAAGAATTTGGCAAATTCTGCGAAGGCCTCAGTATTAATCACAACATAGAAGAGTTGGATCTGAGATACAATCAGATTTCGCCGCATTGCGCTGAGTCTCTGGCAAAGGCATTGAGAATGAACAAGTCGCTCAAGATCGTTGACCTCGCTTGGAACACTCTGGGTCTTCGAGGAGGTCAGCTTCTGTTGGACGCTGTGAGCGACAATGCAAGCCTGACGAAACTCAAGCTGCGAGGCAACTGTATCCCAGATGAGATTATTCACGCCATAGAGGAAACAATAAACAGGAATCAACGAGCCAGTCTGGCATCCCAGGCGAAAATTAACGAGAGTTGTTCCAAGGTGGTGGCTCGTTTCGATCTCAATAAATTGTTCGACGTGGAACCGCTCGACAAGACGAAAAACGTCCCAATGTCCGTCAAAGAATCTTTCGACGAGGAATTTGAGCTCGATAATGTCGTGACGAGCAAGATTCGCGATACCGGAGACGAGCTTGATGAAAAAAATAGGAAACCTCCTGCGGAAGGAAATAGCAAAATAATCGAATTGAGTCAAATGTTGCAGGATCGTAGTGCGGCGATTGAATTGCTTACGAAAGAAATAGCCAATCGAGCGAGGGACACGGAGGCAGCGAAAAATCTCGTTAAACAGCTCGAGAACGAGATAAAACTGTTGAAAGAGGAGCGAGAAAGTTTCAGCGCGGAGAAATGTCGCGAAATAATGGAACTGCGGGAAATTCGTGAGAAATCGGACGACCATTGGCAGAGGGAGTACAAGAGATTGGAGGAGAGTCTGAGAGAGAGTTTAACGAGGGAAAAAGAGGTGGAGGCTCGCGTACAGCGATACGAGCGTGAGATTCGAAAGAGTTCTTCCGAGATAACGAATCTGAGGGAAAAAATAGTCAGCCAGGCGCAATCTTACGAGGATCTTATCGCGAAAGGTCGCATCGAGTTGCACAGAGTGAGGAGAGAGTTGAGAGAACGGGAGAATCGTCACAAGATCGAGATAAACGTTCTAAAGAATAGTCTTAAGGAGAGTACGGAAGGACTGGAGGACTGTCAAACACAGTTGCAAAAAACGCGACAGGAGCTCCGGGAGTACGTCGAGAAATTATCAAATCTTAAGGCAAGAGTCACCGATCTCGACAGGCAAAATTCTCGACTCGTGCGTCTCGAGGAATCCTACGAGAAGCTCAAAGACGAGAAAAAGATCTCGGACGAGAAGTGTCTTGATCTTCAAAGAAGTACGGACACGCTGCAGCGTCAGCTCGTCAAGCTCCAGGGCGAGCTTATAGAGCCTCAGAGACGGTACGATCTTTTGAAGGACGAGCTGGAACAGGAGAGAGATAAAAATGCGAGACTAAAACTCGAATTGACCGAGGAACGCGCCAGGCATCAGGAACAGAACACGCAAATACAGAGCCTGAACGCCCAGATAACTGCTCTCAATAATCAAATGAACGAGATACAAAATAATCACATTGAAGCCATCAGGGAACTGGACAAGGAGAAAAAGACTCTGAGGGACGCTATTAGCACCAAAGAAAGAGATTTCAATGAATTCAAGTAAGACTCATATTCCGTTTTATCCACTCTTTACGATTTGTGTGAATATTAATGCAGACATCAATATTTACGATTATAATATTTTTCTTTTTTCAGGACTGAGGAAGTACAAAGGGCGAGCCAGCTCTACGCCGCTTTTAGTAAATATTATCTTGGGTCTATTATTCCTAACGTGCCCCTGTGAGATAACTCTACAAAGTATTGTTCAAAAGTTAGGAATTTGTATATAATTTTTTTTTTACAAGAATGACTTTTATACTGTCGCATTTTATCGAATAATCAATAATTCCAGTATTATTTCTGTATCTCGGTTATACGATGAATAAACAAACTTTTACCTGGAATCGTACGAACGACAGTACTACGCGTTATTATTGGTATTAGGTCGGAGCGATAAGTCATGAAATATACTCACGCACTCCTCATCGCGGTTTTTATAAATATAGACTACCGTAACGAGGTATGTTAAATATTCCTTGACCGTCGTGTCGATTTTCTGCATTCCCCCGTCAATGCATCGTTTCGTAAAGGCTATTCCGTGCGAAATTAGCGCAAACAATTTTCCAAGTGTGGAAAAAGATTCAAAAAAATGCAACGCAATTGGATTTTCCCCTTAAAAGATAATATAGAAAATAAATTATCTTTTTTTTTATCATTGCTATAATTCTCCATGGAATTTTGTCTGTTTACAACTCGAATCGGAAGCTCTCCTGCGTGTTTGACTTTTACGTAGAGACGGTATTAGCACACACGGCTCTCGCGATAACCATCATAGGTGTGCGGTTATAGGTTTGTGCAATTGCAGTATTTTGCCATCCGCGCTGGAAAAAAAAGGACAATTATTCACGCTTGGCGATTCCTCTTAAACGATTTTCATCATTTTTCTTCGAATCATTACCCGTACTCACCTCAACTCGGGGCTACAATTAGTTATTTAACGAACTTCCTCTCTTTCTCCGCGCTACGTCCGCGGGGAGACTCATTACGTCTTTATCGTCAACTCTTCATTTCCCAAATTGCCCATTCTTTCGTCTTTACGAAAAGTAATCGTCATTTCTGCTCATTATTTTTCTCACAACAATTCCTATCTTTTCCGTCGATCGAACATTTCGCGTCGTAAAATCATATTTTTATGAAGCTCTTGTTCCGTGAGACCTTCCGTGGCTCGAAAGACCATTTTTTTTTCCAATTCTCGTACAATTTCCTCCGCATGAAATTAGAAAGTCGAGTTTCCCAAGAGTTCGTTATTTTTTTTTTTTTTGTGAAAATTGCTTTTTAGACCGAATTAAAAAAAAGGCTTTTATTCGGAGGTGAGGTAATATCGTTTCGCGGAAGTTCTCCGCTGTTTATCTGGCTTGTGATATGCAGTTATACGGCTTGTCGACCGTGACGTAATCTGACGAAATTTTATTGATGGTTCGACGAACGAGACGCCATTAATCCATCATGCCCTCGTTTTCCAAGCGTCAATATTTAATTGGAAAAAGAGAATCCGGTCGTGCAAGCGCGTGTCAATGGAACGAACGATAATGGCACTTGATTCGTACTTTTTTATACGACTCTTTTTCACCTGTTTTAGGACAGAAATACTTTTTTTCAACACCTTTTTTTGACAATAAATAGTTTCTTTAATAATTTAACTTGGTGATTTCTATACATTTTTATACCATTAGTACTATAATTATTTATATCGTTATTACTAATATTATTATTGTTACAACTAATATTATATAAAATACATACAATTCTTTATTCTTTTCTTTTTTTCATCGTCATTACTTTCGAGGGTAGTAGGAATAGCTGGGAAAAGTATGACACGCTTATTCGTCGCGTGATTAATTTTCTCAATCTTGATATTATTGTTTCAAGTTCGATTGGGAGTGAAAATAGAGATAATAGACGAATATTTATCATATTATACAAATGGCAGTTGCAGCTTGATAAGTCTCCTCCTTCCTTTCGAGCCACGCGACTCGCTCGTATCGAGTTTCGCTTTATTTTATCAATTCTCATTGTAATAAAGACACTAGTTCATTTTTGTCTCTAATATAGAGACAATGTCGTCTACTTTTAATAATTCGTATTATTATTTTAGTAACACTTGCGCGAAGTAGCCCGAATCCCAGAGGAATTCTACACTCCAGTTTCACTACTTTGTTTTTTTCTTTCATTCTCTTATAGGAAAATTGTAAAAATAATCGCACTCGCTGGGTGAACCTTTAGAACGAAAGCTCACGTACGTGGTTGATCTTTCAAAGTTAAAAAATGTGTTCTCGAAGACGTTGGACAGTTTTTATTCTCTTCTACTACTCGTTTCAATAAATTATTCGAATTGGAGGATAAAAAGTCGTGAAAATAGATGCGTTTTACAAATTCCTAAAATTGAATGACATTTCGCATCGTCGCAAAATATTTTTATCGTTTTCTCCAAAGTATAACACGGTCGAAGTTGAAATTTAGGATGACCGACGTTTTTTTTTCCAATTTTATCATTTTCCTATCTGGCCTGTTCAGTAATTCTGACTTTTATTCAATTTTTCTACCTCTTTAACATATTCGTTTAAATAGCCAGTGAGTACAAAGGTACATATGTTCTCGCTTCAGGTCTGAATAAAAAAAATGTTCTAGAGCTTATTTCGAGCCCAGCGAAAGAAAATTTCCAATGGTGGACGATTTTTTTTCACTCTTCGTAGTTTTAAGTACGCGGAATATAAATTTTATCTCGAATTCGGATTTTCACATCTATCAAGTAAAAAGATGCATTTTTCGCAGGATTTCCCGATTCTACCTAAAATTACAAAGCCTTGTAAAAGGTATTTTTCGCCAACTAACCAACCATTTGTTGGCACAAAGAACAGTTTTTTCAGGAAAAATTATTCGTTTCTGAAAAATCATTTTAAAAAAACGGACTTTTTGCGCAACAAATATGTTCATTGACAAAAAATCTGCCTACCATCCTCTTCTTTTTGATTCAATTTTTTAAATTAACTTTTGACTAAAGTGTTTCATGTAAAAAATTTGAAACAATAATAAATTAAATAATACTAAAAGAAGAGAAAAATATGACAGGACAATTCGTCTCGCAGTTTTTTTTTCATTTGTCTATCTTTGGTCTTACAATTAGGCCGTATAATTGAAAAAGAAAGAAGCACGAACGAGAGAACGAACACCTTTTGACGTGACTCGTGAGAATGAGAGAGAGAGAGAGAGAGAAAACAATTGTGGCTCACGAGAGAAAATTTCGCGAGAAAAATCTCACAAATTACAAACTTTTCAACTCTCGTTATATTCCACTAGCGAATGCTGAAATACGTTTTTCGTGTATTGTTCGTCATCTCATTCTCAAAACGAAACAAGAAGAACGCGTTGCCTTCAATATTGAAAAGAGAAAACCGAAATTCCCAAAACAGCAGACATATGCTTGAGGGTGGTTTGAAAATTGATCGTGTATTACGCATTTTTGTTATTTTTTTTTCGATAGGATAAGATAAAAATTTGAGTGAAATTCGAAAAATGTTTATCCTGGTACTCCTTCAATCTTGTTCTCTCTGTTTCTAAAGACTGTACGGATACTCGGCGAGATAGTTTTTAATGGGAGGTGGAAGATTGTCGGTACTCAATTTGTTTCTATTGACGACGACTCTGGCGAGATGGGAGAGGCTCTGAACGTCTTTGACAAGGGGCTTCGTCAGGTATATCTGACTGTAAAGTTGCCCGCTGTAGTCGATCCAGACCTCCTCCTTGCGCTCATTTATCCTGTTGGAATAGTCGACGTAGTACTGGAGCATCTTGATGGGACAGTCGAAGAGCGGCATGGCGAATATCAATCGGGGCTCGGCGTCGAGGCGAAATCTCCCGAGGTAATAGTGAACGCGAACGGAGGTTGGGCCACGATTAGTTTGAACGGAAACGGCGAAGATAAATCTGCTGTCGGAACTGTCACGCATGAGCCATCTGCCGACCGGGGCGTTTTTGAGGAGAGTCTCGCTCTGCTGCCAGCTGAGACCTTCGTGATACCATCCGCTCGTCTGGAGGAGTCTCTTGATCTCCGTCAGTCTCGTGACGTCCTTGTCGACCGGATAGCCGTCGAAGCCCCAGGGACAGGGTGTCAGCCAGGAGAGCGGGGTCGTCGGGGCATCCTCCCGTCTCTCGTTGCTCGTCGCGTTCGAGCTCTCCGGGTCCAAGCTGATGATTCCTCCGCCGTTGAAGTTGTCCTTCCTCCCCGCCGCGGTGTTAACCCTGGACGTCTCCTGAGCAGGATTTCCGGTCGTCGCGGTTATATTGACCGTGCAGTGTCCAACGTTCGGCGGCAGCTGCACCGTTGCGTTAACCCGTATCTCCATCGGGCCGGAGGTGCTCCCTCCTCCTCCTCCGCCTTCCGACACCATCTTTTTCCCGGTGTCCTCGGTAGAACCCGTCGAGTTCTTGCTTCCGGAGCAACAACAACGCCCGAAATCGCCGGATCTCGTCTCGTTTCCGACCATCCCGCCGCCGACAACGTTCTCGCTCCGTTCGCGCTCTCGTATCTCCGTCTCGAGGCTGTTCCGGATGTTGAGGTCGTCGTCCCGCGATCCCGGAACTCCCGCGTTGTGACTTCTCGACGGAGATAAGCGGATCCCCGGTAGAAATTGACATCCGCTGGGAAGCGTTGGCTCTATCGTAACGGGATCGAGGACGTTCTCCTCGTTGCTGCTCGTCTCGTCGAGGCTCAATCGCTTCTGGACAACGTAACCACCGCATCCGGTATGCTTCGGTCTTATCTCGATTCTCGGCGACTGCACCAGTATTTCCGAGTCTTTGCTCCGAATTAGACAACCACCGGACTGGATTCTCGGCGTCGTTATCGTCACGCTACCGCCCGTCGTGTCGAACCCGAGATTGTCATCAATCTCCCCGAATTTTCGCTCCGTTAAATTCGTTCCGGGCTCGAAGAACGTCGACGATCGTTCCCCCATTATTTTATCCAAGTACAACGGCTGCTGAATTATCGCCGGCCCGTTTATTATCGTCGGGGCGTTTATGAAGCAACCCCGGGCGTTGTTCTCGGCGTACTCCCGCGGCATCAACATATATCCGCCTCCGTAAAAAGCGTTGTTCCTCGTAATCTCGCTCCTCCTCGGCGCGGGCGCAAACTCGCTCTTCCCCAAAATTCCATCCGCCGAATCGGGATTGCAACATCCCGGCGCCGGGAAACGGAGTCTACAGTTCGGACACATTACCGTCAGCATCCTGTTGTTCCTCTCTTCGTCCTTTCTCCTCTCAGCATAATCGAACTTCCCACGTCCGCACCTGCACACAACAAATCATATTCTTTAGTCCTCTGTACCAAATCATTTGCTCAATATCGCTATTTAAATACAATAACATATTCGAATATGTAACTTTTAACAAAATTTCAGCTCGATTTATCGTCACTCGGAAGAAAAATTCAATCTTCAATCTGCATTTTCGGCATAAATCTTTTTTTTTTGCTGGTCGAGATTTAATTGTGATTCTTTGAAACGTATTCAATCGTAACATAATATAATTTTATTACAAAATAATATTCAACGGTAAAAAAATGTCAAAGTACGATTTTTCCATCGAGCGGAAAAACTTGTCACAATCCCGAGGGAAAGATATCTCTTTTCGGAGTTATCGTCCAAGTTATCGTCAACGAGGTAAAAATTTCGAGATACGTTTATGCAACAGAGAAGCGTTGGAAAAATGGTATCGGGTTTAAAGCGCGCTGTCGTAATATTGATACGTTTCGAACGAAAAGCTAATGCGAGTTCCAATAATAGAAGAGCGCGCTTCCTTTTTCACGCTATCTCCTCCTTTATATTTCTTCCCCGTGCTTTCGCGATCGCCTTACAGAAACGATTCCGATTAATCGGACTACCGATAAGAGTTCTTTCTCTTTCTCTGTCTCACGATTGCTTCAAATCATAATTGACCATTACGAGATAAATGCGAGTCATTAATCGTTAAAAGAACTTGAGAAGAAGGAAAGCGATGCACTTTACGTGGGTGGCATTGTTATTTTAACGCCACACACATATATATATACATTAGGGTGATTAAAAAAAAAGTTTTTTTTTCGTTTTTCACGGAAACAAGTTTAAAAGTTTCATTTATACATAAAAAGAAGCCTGTACAAATTTGAGCTTTTTATAAAAATTTTAACAGGGGACGCACCGCAATTTTCGATTTTCCGTCAGATTAACATGGGAACAGTTACGTTTTCTCCTTCAGAATTTCCCAACTATCTAATGATACATCAGACAAAAAAGTCCTAGCGTATTTTTGTAGAAAATTGAACGCTCTACAAAAAAATTCTCTTGTGAATTTTTCGTTAATCTCACCATTTCAAAGTTATTTGAGATCAAAGTAGAAAAATCGAAACAAATCATTGTTTTTCATTCATAAATCACTAAGTAGTAACCAGAATAATATGGGCAATATATATTTTTGTAGAAAATTGACTAATCTTCAAAAATGGTATCTTGTGTTTAATCGATTAGATGAAGCGTTAAGAAGATATTCGTATCTAAAGTTGAATACTAAAATTTGACGAAAATGTTTGAAAACCAGTTAACATCAACTTTAGATAAGAATATTTTCTACAAAAATATGCATTGCCGATTTTATTTTGGTTATTACTTAGTGATTTATGATTCAAAAATAATGATTTTTTCGATTTTTCTACTTTCAACTCGAATATCTTTGAAAGGTGCGATTAACAAAAAATTTACGAGAGAACTTTTTTGTAGAGCGTTAAATTTCCTACAAAAATACGCTAGGACTTTTTTGTCTGATGTATAGTTAGATAATTACAAAATTTTGAAGGAGAAAATGTAACTGTTCCAATGTTAATCTTATGGAAAATCGAAAAGTGCGGTGCGCTCGCTGTTAATATTTTTATAATGAGCTCAAATTTGTACAGGCTTCTTTTTATGTGTAAATAAAACATTTAAACCTGTTTCCGCGAAAAAAGAAAAAAAACTTTTTTTTTTAATCACCCTAATATACATATATATATAAAATTAAATCGTACTTTTCTTAGAAATTGAGAAACATGAATAGATTAATGGAGGGATAATTAAATTCATGGAAAACAGAAATTATGAAAATTAGGCGACGTAAATAAGTATCACTTGAAAAAATTCGTACTGACACTGGTAGGCGGAACAAATTATGCGTCGATTCAGAAGAATTTTTCATTTTATTTTCTCATTAACGTCATCCGTCTTACCGGGAACCGACCACGTGCTTTCTTCGTCAATTTTCATCAACTTTCCTTCTCCTCCGAGGGAGGGAGAAATTTTCCCGTGCGAATTATTTCCCTTTCAAAATTAGTGAGACCCATGAAATTACGCACTCAATCGTACCGACTCATGCACAATGAAATATTCTAGGAATCCTGTTTTTCCTTCCATTTATTCTCCCTCCTTCCACTCCCCGTTCTCGTATACTCGACATTCTCTCTTTCTCTTCACGACTTCACGCAGTTCCGCTGCTGTCACGAGAATCCATTTACGTCAAGCATCGCCTTCGTAAACGTCACTTTTACGCTCTTTTTATTTCGACCAGTCAAAAAAAAAATTCCGTCGCGCGTTGCTTTTCTCAAATTCTTTCTCCCAGAGTTAACAGATAATTTTTGCAAATGCACGATTCAATGTAAAAGCAATATTTTGAAAAAAAAACACACACACACACATCTTCAGATGACTCTGCGTATTTTTAACTGTTCTCGTGCTTACTTTATCCCCGTCTCGTCACCGAAATATAGAACTGTCAAAGTGCAAGGACCGATGAGAGCATAAGTTTGTTTTTCGTTCAAAGTTGAGCGCTGTTGCAAATGAAATATAAAGAATGACCTCGAGCGAGTCGCATACAGACGAGGCTACGAATTCCAGAGATTCCATGCACCAATATTTCATGAATCGCGTTAAATCTCGTCCGCGAACGCAAACTTTTGATCGAAACACGCCAGCGAATTCGCAGAATCGACGATTCGATGTCCGAGAAACGTTGCGCGTAGTACGAACGCGACGGAGAATGAAAACAACACAAAATCGGGAAGATTTTGAAGGACGGTTTATCGAGATCTCGATCGCGGCCGGCCTCTTCGGTAATTCGGACTTTTAACTTGCGATATTATGAATTTTGGATGAAATTCGGTACGAATACGCGAGTACTTTATTCGTTTCGTAAAAGGTCGAACCGCGCCCCACAGAGCGGTTCTTTCTCAGCGGCATGTGCGAGCCACACTGACGACTGACGAGCGATCGCGCTCATCAGCTGCCTCTCTCACGCGGGAGGCGAGCTCGCTCGCGGGCCTCGCCGGACAGAAAGTATAAACACGGATGGATACACACACGGATGCGTGTACGTAGAAAAACGAGAAATATCGTCAAGAGCCAGTGGCCGTCGGTCTCTCTCGCTCGTGCCCGCAGCGTGCGCGTCTGTCGCTGTCGTAGCGAGAGTACACGCGATCGGTGACGCGAGCGCCGACGACGAGTCTCTGCGCATGCGCGCTCCGCACTCGGTCTCTCTCGCACCGCGGCTGCGCGAGCGGGACGGAATTATACGCGCCGCGTCGTGCGTCGTTCGGAGAGAGGAGGCACGTATGTCGTTGTGTCGTTGGGGATTCGTAGTATTCGCGGAGTAGCGCGAAGGATAAGGCTTCCGCGAAAAGCCTCGTCGAGCTCTCTCTCTCCCTCTCTCTCTCTCTCTCGCTTACTCCCCGCCCCTTTCGCGTCGTCTCTCTCTCGCTCGCTCTTTCTAAAGCTTCTCAGTGACTGGAGTGTCGCAATGCCAGAAGGCCAAGCCCCCATTTAGAAGCCCGTCATGGACTTTTCTCTCGCTCGTACTCCTTCCTTTTTTTCCCCACCCCAAACGCGCGGCACCCTCTCTCTTTCTCTCGCGTGCTCTTTGTGGGTACATTAAATCGTGCCTTATTCTCTCTCCTTTCACGAATCCTTTCGATATACATACCTTCGTTCGCGTAACCCGACTTTTTTTCTCCGTTTTCCGTTTTATCGGCAAGCCGAGTCCATTTTTCGGTATTTCCTCGGTCCGCGCGCGACTCTTCCATTCTCGTTATTTTTTTTCTTTTCGCGCGAATCAACGCGTCGCGCGACTAAGATTCACGGAATGTATAACAACGTTATAACGAGGAGAGAAAATAGTTCGGAGAACAATTTAAAACGCGCTATTTATATTCCCGTTGTAAATAGTGTGACGTCACGCGCGTGCCGACGCAGCCACTTTCGCGTCAACTCGGTCACTCTATTTTCGAGCGGCTTCACGATTTTTATCGGGAAAGCCCGAAATTTCAGGAATTCGCTCGAAATGACTTTTCTTTTTTATTATCCGTCTAGTCACAGTGAAAAAATAGATCTCGTCAATTTTATTGCTGATTCGAGTGGGCGAATTGAACGCTATTTGCATCGAAATACCTGACACGGAGAGCCCCATACGAGAGAAGAAACTTCGAAATGGTTGTACGCGGCTCTCCATGCGGAACGTACCGGAGCGGTGAAATAAAAAAAATTTTTTAAATCAAAAATTATTTTTTGAAGCGATCAAGATAAATCTCAATTTTCGATAAAACGTTGCAACAAACCGTGCTAAAAAAAACTCAGCGACAATAAAAATATTTGTGTTGCGGACTGTACGAACTTTGAAAAAAAAAAAAAATGATAGAAGGGAAGGGACACGCGAGAGAACGAAATGCGAGAAATTGGCGCTCGTCGTCTCTTTCGTGGAAGAGTCTATCGGACAATTTGCATGACAATAGGAACCATTATCGACGTAACACAGATTTTCATGAATTCTACAAAAAAGAAAGAAAAAAAAGGACAAACTCTAGAAACATGCGCAAAGCTCGTGTCTGATACGAATGTATAAATTGCGCACGTAAATGGAAAAACATAATAGCGCTCGGTGGAAGAATAGAGTTGTAACGAGATTCGAAAAAGCGCGTGTTCTTCCCCGTATTGCGTGCGAGGCGGCTAGAGAGCGCGGAGTCGCTGTGATGGGAATAAAGACGGAGGTAGGGTGTAAAGTGTGAGAGAGAAAGAGGTGGAGGAAAAGGAAAAGGAGGGGAGGAGAAGACGAAATAATAACCGGAGGGGGAAGACGCAGCTGCGTGGCTAGTCGTCTTTTGGGAAGGAAGGCCAAGGCTACGCTCGGGGCATATCGGCCAGCATAGAGCGGTCGGTATATAAACGTTGTGAAAAAGACTCGGAAACGCATTATTTCCGGGAATGGGGGCTGATGCTTCCGATCGGCGTTTCCCGAGCGAGCCGTCCGGACTATCGCGTCGGGCTCGCTTTTCGCTCGAAATTCGAACGTGAAAAGAAAATAAAAATAAGGATGTCCCGGGAGATGGGGGAGACAAAAGAATGGGGCGCGAGAGAGAAAGAGGGAAAAGAAAGCTGTCCGAGAGAGAGAGAGAGAGAGACAGAGGTTTTCGAAGAGTTCTCGGCTACGGAAGTTACCCGGAACTCGAGTACTTGGAAGAGAGTCGTGAAAGGGAATAGCGAGAATAAGGGACGAGGGAGGAAGAGCGAGAAGGAAGCGAAGAACACGCGTTGAGTGTGCACCCGCATCGTGTGGCCCCAATAAATATTCATCTACGCTCTCTCTCTCTCTCTCTCTCTCTCTCTCTCTCTCTGTCTTTCTCACACACGTGGACGCTTTATTCGCTCGGACGTACAGATAAACGCGTTTTCGAGTTTGCATCCGTGAGACTATTAAATCCTTTCCCTCGGGCCTAACAGTATCTCGATAAATCACAACGAGAAAGCTTTAAGGTCTCTATCCCCTTACGTTTTATACCTTCGCAACAACGATCTACCATTCTCAAGATCTTTCTCCTCTCTCTTCAGACAATGCACTTTGTATACATTATACTACTTTTACATATTCGTTTTCTCTTCGGATTCATCCTTCAAGAATTTTTATGCATTTATTCACCTCGAGACCAATTCTTTTCTCGTACTAATTTAAACCAATAATTTTTTATGATTTTTTCAGCATCATTTATAAAATTCGTTTGCTTCTGTCAGTATCGTTAATTCGTATATTGATTTAATTTATTTCTTTTTTTTTTGTATTTAGACAAAATTTTTTGTTAATTTTTCATTGAAATGAGAATGTCAAATGCCAGTCTCAATAATGATTTCCTGCAACTTGACAAATTCATTTTTCGACTTGTTTCATTCTAATGGCTTTGCTAAGAACTTTATAAAAATTTTACTTTCATTTGTTTGTTTTTTTAATTATTCAAAATAACTTGTTTTCATTCGATTGCGATGTCCGCTAAAAAATGATACTTGGATAAAAGTAATAATACTGATTGTGTAACTTTTGCGAATTTTAATCTCTTTTATTTCATGGAAATGACTCGAACGCGGAATGCCAGTCTCAATAATGATTTCTTGCAATTTGACAAATTCATTTTTCGACTTGTTTCATTTTAATGGCCTTGCTAAGAACTTTATAAAAATTTTACTTTCATTTGTTTTCAATTATTCAAAATAACTTGTTTTCATTCGATTGCGATATCCGCTAAAAAATGATACTTGGATAAAAGTAATAATACTGATTGTGTAGCTTTTGCGAATTTTAATCTCTTTTATTTCATGGAAATGATTCGATCGCGGATGACGCAGTGAGCAACGCGAGTTTCACGAAAACGATTGATATATAGCCATAGAGTTTACTCGCGAGTTACAACTCGAGTCGCGGAAGCACATTCGAATCGTCGGGGAAAAAAAAAGTTTATTGTTACGATAAGAGGAAATTGGCAGTGTGGTGAAGAATCGAAAAGAGAAAGGAAGACCGGAGCGATTCGAGATAAAAGTCGTTGTTAAAATCAGGCATCGATAAAGGTTCCGTGAAAAACTTTATATACGCTCAAAACTCTTTTATTGCCGTCAGCACGCGCGTTAAATGTCGTCATTCTTTAATTTATTTTCTACCGAAAAAATCAATAATCCACGTCTTCATTGAAAAATAATAAATTTGTGTATAAAATAAAATTCAAATTTTCCAGGTGAGCCTACGCACCGTCGTAATCCACGTTTTCATTGAAAAATAATAAATTTGTGTATAAATATTATAAAAATATTTTAATTGAATTCTACCTGGAATGATAAAATTCAAATTTTCCAGGTGAGCCTAGACACCGTCGTAATCCACGTTTTCATTGAAAAATAATAAATTTGTGTATAAATATTATAAAAATATTTTAATTGAATTCTACCTGGAAAGATAAGATTCAAATTTTCCAGGTGAGCCTACGCACGGTCGGAGCGTTTCGGGAAATCACGTTTACCGAAAGCAACTTTATTGTTCCTTGAAAACTGACGTCGAGAGAGAGAGAGAAATATTGGTATTAGTACGGGGCCGAAAAAGTGACGCGAAAGAAAGAATATTCGTGGAATTTGGAGGATTCGGCGAATCCCAATATTCTCATAGAGCACGGAGGACTCACAAAACATACTTTTTCCTTAACCTGCTCCTAACCGACTACGCGCTCCGTGGATTTCTCCGGACTGGAGAATTGTACTTCCAAGGAAATCCCCACTCCTCTTCGCCCTCCTCGCTCGCTCGGTCTTTCCCTTTTCCTTCATTCTCTCTCTTT
The DNA here is from genome assembly GCA_030522545.1 of Cremastinae sp. A BG-2022a. Taxonomy (NCBI): domain Eukaryota; kingdom Metazoa; phylum Arthropoda; class Insecta; order Hymenoptera; family Ichneumonidae; species Cremastinae sp. A BG-2022a. Next base: position 15,510 of record JAPYYW010001381.1, on the reverse strand, counting down.
CTCTCTCTCTCGCAAGTCTCTCGTTGTCTCGTGTATTATCGCGTATTACCATAACTAACCTCGCCCAACCTCGTTTTTGCTAACCGCGAGGCACACAAGCATGAATTTAATGTACGAACACGAGTGTATATAAAATATACGAATACAGAATCTGATAGAGAAAGACTCGCGAGACATACGGAATCGTATAGCAACCTCCAATACTCCGATACGACCTCGGCGAGCAGATATTATCATAGATAAAACGAAAAAAGTTGGTGGTAAGCTATAAACGTATCGAGAACCGTTCACCCACGTCTATGTTGCTTAGAAAAGTAAAGGAGGGCACAAGAGGAAAACAAATTGAAAATTTTTCTCGGTGGGTACGTTCAGCAGAAAACTCATTTTAGATTGAGATTGGCATTGAAGAGAATACGATTAAAAAAGAAAGAACGCTGGTTATTGCTCGAGTATGCCAGAGGTTATTTTTCTTCGAGCCAATAACGCGATTCCTTTTACGATTTTTTTCCGTGACGAATGTTCTCCGAATTGTTCAATGTACTTTTGTTACGACAGAACGAATCTCGCGCGATGAAAACATTTATTGAATTCTTTAACGTTTTTTTCATTTTTTTTTCAAATGGCGTAACGAAACGCGATGCTTGCTCTCTCTCTCTCTCTTTTTCATTATCGTTTTTTGTACTCACTCTCTTTTTTCGTTTCTGGTCTACTTGGTTCGTCGTACTTGTTATTTTCTTGACACATCTGTGCCAAGGTTATTATTTTTTACAGAGAAACGATTTCTGTGACGTTCATCCTATACTTTTATTGCGATAAAAAGAATTCTTTCCTGTCTCTGTCCCGAGTAGCATATTCACGAATATTGTTTTATCTATGTAGGTTTTCCCAAAGAGAATATTCGCGAAGAATTCGCGAAGAATAAATGCTGAATAACCGTCAGAGAGACCGGGACGCGGTGACAAAGGTGGGAGAATCCGGAGAATCTCGTAACTGGCTTTAGTTTCCATTTTCCAGAAGACAGAGAAAGTTCTTCCTGGGATTCCTCTCTACCAGATTCTCATATATTCGCAAAAAAAAACACCACAAATTTCCACGTCCAAACATTATTCATTTTCTACCGAAATTAATTTGATTCGTTCTCATTAGAAAATTAAAAAAAAAATCATTTTCTTGGTCTCAAGAGTGATTTTATTTTCTCGAATGGAATTTTTTAAACTTTTTGTGTGCCTTGGAACGTCTTGTTGGCCGAAGATGCAGAATTTGCTCGGAGATAGCTCGTGGTTTGTTTGTTACAATTGCGAAACTTGATAGAGCCGCTCTTGCAATGTAAACGTACAAATATTTGAGCGTACGAGCGCGATACAGAAGCTGAAAGAATTTTAAACAGAGATAACGTGACATTCGTCAAAATAATTCGTTGACGAACGTTGCAAAACTAAGCGGGCGAAAAATGTTGAAAAGGTCGATCGATGCGACGTGAGCTAACCTTGAAAATCCGCTGGATTTTTCAGCTTGATTTAATATTCGCGAAGAATTTTCACAATAATCACTCTCGTCGTTGGTCCCACGACATGCGAGACACTGAACGTTAATAACTGGGCTCTCTTAAAATTTTTCGTGAAAAAGCAATAATTCACGGAGCACTTATTCACAATTGTATGTTCTTAATTGAAACACGCTAGCAAATTAACATCCGCGTTCGTCAATTATTTCGAAATTTGGAGAACTCGAACGCATACAATTTTCAGTAACTCTCAGCGAGGAGAAAATTTCAATCAATCGCTGATCGCTTCGAGCGAGAGACTGACGGCCGAAGCGGCGTAACGCGAGTGAATGAATTCGCAGTCGTGCGCGCGTGCGAGGGAGCGAGACAGCCGAGCGCGCGCGAAAGCGGCAAAACCGAGCAGCGACGAGCGCAGCCGGCGGCCGACTGGCGAAAAGTGGGGGTCGCCGGCAGAGAGCGCACGCTCGCGGAGAGCGCGCTCGGCGGGAGTGGGAGAGCGGCAGTCGACGCGCGAGCTTCGGTTGAGCGTAGGGACGATTTTGGAGCAAGATCGTTCGCGCATTTCTCTAATTCGGAAAACCATCGGCGACACGATCGAGAAAAAGATACACCCTTCGAACACTTAGGCGTACATACAACTGAATATAGTTATTTTTTATAAAACACCAGCAATGATATCGAAGAAAATAAATGGAAAACGGAGAATATAAAAATTGTAGCGCATTCTAATCGGACAATTGCTCGCTTCTATACCGGGAAAAGAAACATTTGCGCGTTCAATAGTTGCCTTTTTTCTCGCGATGCGTTCAATAACGAGAAAAAGAAAATAAATGAGGAATGAGGAGAGAAAGAAAAAAAGTTGACGGATAGAGACAGATTTCTCCGTATTTTCATTCGCTTATTTCTCGCTTGTGTCCAATTATAGATCGACCCGAGCGATGATCGTCGCTATCAGGAATCCCGATTGTACGTTCTGCACGCGCGCGCTCCCGCACGTAGATTAAGCTTGTACAAATATACGCGTAAAAATTTCGATACTCTCGTAGTACGCCGGTTGTAATGATCAATTCGCGATTTTTTTTCGCTCGCCCGCTCTCATATGCAAACACATTCGTTACTTTTTATCGCGCTCATTAAATTATCGGCGAAAAAAATAAGTCGACTCCCATTCTCGTTGTTTGCGTTACGGGAGAACGTAAAAATGTGACGCAAGAAATAAAAAGTTATTCTCGTTAATTTTTTTTCTATTCCATACGAGAAATACCTTTTTAAATATATATTTTTTTTTTTCAATCTGGAGTCGTTTAAAAATTGTGGATTCGCGACTGTTGCCGAATTTCGCTGAAACAAAGAATGTCAGCTGCCTCTTTCCTTTTCTTCTTTTTTTTTTCATTTTCGTCACGCCTCCCCTTCCGAACTCCTCCGAGCCGCGATGTCTGCGAAGATCGCCCACAAATTGCCATGCTCGCTCGCCCCCCCCCCCCATCCCCCTTTCCTTCCCCGCGTTCGTAAAATTTGGCTACGTTTTTTTTAATTTGAATGCCTCTGGTTCGAAATAAAGAACTAGTCATAAAAATTGATGATATTCTTAGAAATCTGCGATTTTTAAGAAATATGACGTATTATCGAAAATCAACTTGAGACAAAAATTTATGAAATTCGCAAATAATATATTAAATATACATTTTACGTGAATGAATAATTTATATTTTACGAAGACGCTTTTAACACGTTTTTTTATTAAAAAAGTATGTACGAGGTATGTAAGTGGTTTTATCTACTAAAAATAATTTCATTAATTATTTTTAAATCGGATTAAAAATTTTCTGAATCAACTATGTTCTAAAATGAAGTGTAAAACTTACGTATATTTTTGCACATTAATGCTGAAAATTATTTTTAGTAAAACCCAAAAATTAACAAAAGATCGGGGAACCAATCCAGAAATCATCAATTTCTTTCTTATTTTTCAACGCGATTCCTTTATCACGTAATATGTAAATTAATTTAATGAATTCTTATAATGCAATAAGATCAGCATTTTGAAAGATATTGAAAGAGCAGAAAATAAAATACATTAGTAATGAAATTAATTTCTCTTAAAATTTGGAGCAACTTTTGCAAATTCGCCACGATTTTTTTCCTTCTAATTTGATAAGAGTGGAGAAAACAAAAGAGGTATGCAAACAACGTCGTAACGATGAGGGTGTAAGACGAAATTCTTTTGTGAAACGAGCAAACAATGAAAAAAAAACCAAGTCCCGTCACCGGCGCGACTTACTTTTGTTTAACGAGACGCGAAACGAGGCGAGAACAAAGCGATAAGAGGACTCGTTACGGATCCGTAATGGATCGTAAACGCATACGTGCGAATTGCGGCATTAATTTATAACCCGCGAGGTCGAGGTTCCTGCTTCGAGAATCGAGAACGATCGCGAATTGAGAAAGGACATTTCCATTTTCTACCGTGAATCAAATTAACCCTATACGAGGGCACATTTCTTCCTGCACATAAAACAAAATATACAACGCTTCGGTCATGCACAGAACTTTATTTTTATTTTTTTCTAATTATTTAAAATTGCACAAAAAAGCAGTGTCTCTCGGTATCTCAAAAAAAGTGCGTTTAATCTTTATGAATATATTTTTTATCTTAATGGCGGATCGTTAAAAAATACAGTCCATAAAATGTAAAAGAAAATCGTGGACAATCAGTCTGACGTTCATTTTCGCGTTTTTAAATGGATTTTATTGTTTTTCACAAAAACATTTTTTTTCCTCAATTTTCATGAATATTTATTAAATACATTTAAAAAACAATAAATTGTTGAAAGATTGTTGTTTATAAGATAATGGAAAAAATAAATTTTAAGGCTTTCAAAGAATTTTGCTCAAGTTCAAATTCGAGTTTTGTGAGAATATTTTTCGAGTGAATATGGAATTACTGTATGTGCACGTTAAATTTAATTAATGCAAAGTAATAAATAAACATCGGGCTATTTTGGGCGTTAAAGCGAAACGCAATTTCGACTTTTGCTCGATCCGTGAATATTTTTCGAGCGAACGTAACACTTTGCCCCGGTCACGGATCCACTTTTTCGAGGCGTACACGGTGAGAGTGCGAAGCTCGATAGTACTCGCCAATAACGCTACGAGAACCGTTCTGAGAAACTTTTATGACCCCGCCAGACAATGAAGCTCGTAATATAATAATTTCGTGCACGTACGTCACACATTCGAGTATTTTTTACGCGTGCGAGAACACACGTAATTCGCGCGATAGAAAAATGCACGTTACGAAAAAAAAAAATTAAAAAAAAGAACAGCTACCTGCGGTAAAAATAAATTATGCGAGAGTAAAAAACGAATTCTGAAGAAATTTTGAGAACCGAGATAACATTTGGCAGTATACAAAGAAAAAAATAAAATATTTATTTTTCGAAAATTCGAAGAAGTTGCTTCGCAATGTTTGCTCGTCTTTTTTTTACGGGCGCTTGTTTTATTTTTTTTTTTGTTTTTTTTTTTGGTTTTATGAAGAAAGTATTTTAATGCACCAGTGGCTTTTTGTTGAAACGTTAAAGTTTATTATTATTATTATTTTGTTTTCGAGACTAGAAACAAAGGACTGACAGTTTCGCACCTGGAACGTTTTCGTAAGAGAAAAAGAATTTGAGATGGGCAGCAGGGGGAGAAAAAAATTAGCGCTGATGGTTTCGAGCCAGACGAATATATAAAAGTGAGTCGTCTCGCTCGAGGGAGAAAAAAAAGGGAGCCCGGTGGTGGAAGACGACGGGGGAGAGAAAGATTCGCGAAACAAGAGCAAAAGAGCGGCGAAGAAAGCGAGGAGAGCGCGGAGAAAGGAGGAGAAAAGAGAAGAATAAATATTGGCAAATAAAATGGTGTATGCGGAAAAAAAAGCCCGAACGAGAGGGAGAAGGGGGCAGAAAAAAAACGTCCGAGACGCTCTTACGGTTATTTTTGTTCTTTTCTCGTATACGCTCGAGCGCGATTACCCTTTCGCCGAGCGGAGGGTTGAGGGCCGCGAGAAAGAGAGAGAGAGAGAAAGGGTTGGGGCCGCCGCGGACAGAGCGAATCGCCAGAGCCGTTTCTCGGAATAAAAAGTTCCCTCGAACCCGTAATCGACATACTCGAAAATTTTATTTCAAACGAAATACCCGCAAGTTTATTTACTACTTTTTGGTTCTCGGCTATGGTATTCAAGATTTAACATTTTTAGAAGTACACTTTCATTCTTTAATGAGAAAAAAAATTCAAAGAATTTATTTAAACCACGGATTAAGAAAAAAAAATATAGCAAAGTAGAAAAAGAAGTATTTTTATCATCGAACTAAATAAAATGATTTAATCGACAGATCTACTTTTGTGTCTTTTTTTTAAATAGCAAAATTCACATATATATAGATGATGAAAATTACAATTCTTGTTCTAAAATTTGTTTTTAATGACTTTCTTTGGTAATATTATGAAATATCATATGGAGTTGGCATTCGTGTCGTTTTCCATATCTCAAGATAAGAAATTTATGTCAAGCCGTCTAATGTATAATTGATAAAATATAGCTCAAACCCAGAATAGTTTATCGCTTTGGAAATTAGTCAGCAAGTTTATATTGAACTTCTGAATAAACATATACACGAATATTTTTATCCAATTTATGAGAAACGACACAATCACCTAAAAGGGGTTTTTATTAAGAAAAATATTGGAGAAATATGGTCTATTTTTCAATATAATTCCAATAATTTCGTCTTTTAGTAATTTTTTGTAAATATCCACTAGAACGAGCACTAAATTATTTATCATGATACAGGAGTGTCGGTGTACGTTAAAAAATATTGAGCAAATATTCATTTAAGCTGGCCATCGAAAAATGACGATCTGGCGAAATTAAATAAAAAAACGTGGCCCAAATAAAAATATTAAAAATTGACTTAAAGATGTATGGGACAGACGTCAATTCTTGACGTTAAATTTGTAAAATAATCTAAACTCTGGCTTTTGCTCAAAAGTTGCTAATTTTTTGAGTCTTAGTTTGACCATCAATTAGTAACTTGAGCATATTTTAACAATAATTTACACATATACAAAATAAACATACTACGAATATATAAAAAAATTCACAAGAATCGCATATTTTTAAATTTGTATTTAGTGCAAATTTACGACTTCTTCATAAGAAGCAATGTTAAAATCTCAACAACTTTGGAGTTTTGATAACTCGTAAACCATTCAGTAAAACGATTTAAAATCTGGTACAATATATTGTTCATATGCTTAAGAGAAAAATATGAAAAATTTATCAAATTGTCGTATATAAAAAAATATCGCTAATACATCCTTAAAAATTGACAAAATGGAAAGAGAGAGGGAGAGAAGTCTTCCTGGAAAGGAACCGAAAGATCTCGGAGGACGGAGGAAGATGATGTATAGATTCATAGGCGTGGCACAAACTCTTCGTCTACACACGACGCGTCCTCCAATACATATATCTCCTTTCCTCTCTCTCTTTCTCTCGCACCATCTTCCTTTTCTCCCGGATAACTATTTTTTCCCTTTTCTCCTTCTCATTATTCCTGCCGTCTCCTGCTCTTTTTCCTTTTATCCCTCCGGAAACGCATTTTTTTGTCCACCGAGCGCGAAATTCCGGTCGGCCAAATCCGCGAAGAGAGCGACGACGAGAAAAATAATATGTAATTCGAAGGCTTCGAATAATCGTACAGATCATAAGAAAACTCGATTATCGAAAATTTTCGAAATCGACATACTTCTTATGAAATTTTCTATTTGACGAGTCAATATAGTTCCGATAAGAGAATGGATTTTTTGCGTTTTCAGCTTTCGTTTATCAAATTTGTGGTCCGGACGGTGTAACACGGCCGTTGACCCGTCCCCAAGTACCACGAAATTTACACTGGGTGTATACATATTTGAGTTTGTACAGACTTTTGTATTTTCCTATGCGCGAGCCAGTCCCGTGGGTATAACTACCAACATATGTGTGTTTTGGAGTGTAAGTGTGTGTGTGCATGTTTTACACAGCGGCAGCAGGTTTAACGGTCTCTCGCTCGAGGCACCGCGGAGTTCAATATCTCCAATTCATGGAAATGGATTAAGGACTGAGGTGATATCGATTGCGACTGTTCCACTTCGTGCACGCGCTATGAGCCAAGGTCCTTTCGTCGTTCAACACGCGATCATTTACTTTTTCGCCTTTTTACCTTCACTCGCGTCACACGCTCGTCGCCCAACTCTCTCTCTCTCTCTTTTTCTCTCTCGTTCTGATTCGTCATCTACCTCGCGCGAGCTCGTTTCTCTCATTCACCTAGCGACAGTTGTGTGCACCGCATCAGCGAGAGAGTAAACTTTCGAACGAATTCCAAGATGGCGGACGACGCGCTAGTCAAATGAGTAGCGGAAAAATATTCAGGAGATCGGCGTCGCGACCCCCCCATCTCTCACTTTTCCCTCGAATTTCGCGTATCGATCGTCGAAAATGGTCCTCGCTTTGACGAACGGTGAATGGCCACTTGCTCGAGCTTCGCGTACTCGATCTACCATCTCCGTTCAAACTCGCACGATGTTTACTGATCGTTAAGTAATCACGTGACTGTCTCGTACGCGAGCCTTTTTTTTCTATTTATCGCGCATCTCTCTCTCTCTCTCTCTCTCTCTCTTTAAGGTCAAAGATTCGAGCGCTCGGGACAGTAATTTGGGAGAAAGTGATATCGTCGTTTCCTACATAGACTGTTTATTCGCTGAATTTCACGTTATGACCTCATATTTCAATATTCCCAGATTTTTATCGAAGCTTCCCGAATTTTGAGCAAATTTTGTAACTTTTAGATGAAGCATGCATCGTTGAGGCAAACTTATTAATTACATTTTTTCTCCAAGATAACTCGTTGATAATCTTTACATATTAACGTTCTTTGATGTTGTATTAAATTAGATTTATCTTCGAAAATCGCATTTTTTAGCATTAGGCTTATGGGAGTTTGCGAAAATGATCAATTTTTAAGAATTAATATTTCGTTTTCTAAACGGTGAATGATATTAAAATTTGGACACAAGTCAAGAGATGTCAAGAGATCAATTTTCATCGCGAAATCTTGGCCGGACAATAATCATCGAACTCTCGGCAAAAATTGCTTCAGAGATATTTTCATAAAATCCTCGTTAGATTTGCTTTTCTATGTATTGTGCAACGGTACCTCGTTGAAAAATGTCGAGAGGCTTACCTTGCTATTATCCTTGCGCTTCGGGAATTTAATTCTCTCTCGCGTCGGAGCGAAGGTAAACACGAAACACATCACAGATTCGTATCCATTTGATCGGTGCTCGTTGCAATCCGGATTGTTTGAGCAGAGCTACGCAGTAACGCACGTACGCGAGGAGAGAATAAAAAGAAAATACTCGCGAGGTTATTTACGCGGAAACGCGAGCGACGGAGAGAGACGGAGCGGGAGAGGAAAAAAAAATGAAGAGCGAGCGAGACGGACGCGCGCTGTTTCCGAGATGAAAAAAAGACATGAGAAGATCGCCCTCTCGTTTTTTTTCTCTTTCTCGTTTTCTCGCGTCCGCGAATTTCCAACGACCGACGGACACACACGCGCACACGCGTCGCGATCGTTCGTGAATATCTCTCTGTCCGTGCTCGAGGAAAAAACGCGCGGATTTACATTTTTCTTTCAAACGCGTAAAATGTTTGCCCGAAAGCTTGGACGTTTGACACAGCGTCCAATGTTTCGCGAGGGCATGGCTCAAGGAAAGTCGGGGAGTTCGCGTTGAGGCCACCGCCGCGGAGGGAAACGTCGCGAGCGAGATTCTTGCCTTCGGCGAGTCACCGTCGTTCCCCGCCAGGCGGCGCTCGCGACTAAATAAAAGGACAGCGATGCTTTGCGCGGCAATTTTGAAACGCCACTTTCTCGTTTTTTCGTTTATTTCTCACTAATTCGCAAAGAACATCTGTTCTGATTCTTCATTAATTCGAAACTGAGTACTTCGTGGAAATGAAGCACACTGAAATTGAGAGAAATTACGGATTCGCTGGAATCACTGGATGACGAGCATGAAAAAAATTATCAGCGCAGCGACAAGATTGTGAGGAATCGAGAGTCACGCAATCTCGCTCCAAGTTTTAAGCGCGGAACTTTGGTTATATCGCTCGAATCCTGGGAACTGATTAATTTAATGAAAAACGTACGTTTCCCTCGAGTACCGGCACAAAGTCTTGCCGCTCTCTTCAGAACAAATCGACGAGTTTCCGAGTATCCTCCTTATCAAGCTATCCCATGAGCAACGATATTTCTTTTATCGTACATGTCAGAAAAATAAATGATCGTGATAGCTTTTCTTTCAGTTGACGACTAGCCAGAAACTTTTATTTTCCCTCATCAACTGTTTTCATTTGAAGCGTTTCCCATGCAAAGTACGAATAATGATTGAAAATTAAAAAATTATATTTGGACTATATCCAGTTTCTTTTTAATAAAACACCCGCTAGGAGTGACCTTCATGAGGTAGGCAATTATTGATATATTAATCGTAATTTTTTTCATAGATTCATTGATAGAGTCACGTGTAGATGAAGTCGAACACCCTCGATTTTTGAGATCTCGTGAACGAAAATATATATTTTTGATCGCTTTTCAGGTATTTCGTAGGAAATTTCTCAAATTTTCTTGAAATTCCGATGTTTCATTTTGACAAACATGCACTTTTTTGAAAAATCGCCATGATTTTGTTAATTTTTGATCCTACCCTAATGAGTCTTGGCTCATTCGAAAACTGATAAAATTTCCTACGAAATACCTAAAAACCGATCAAAAATATATATATTTTCGTTCAGGAGATCTGAAAAATCGAGGGTATTCGACTTCATCTGCGCGTGACGGTATATTTTAGAAAAAAGTTTGTTTCGTATACTTTTATGACAACTTAGTATTTTGTTTTTATTCATTAAAAATAATGTTTGTCTATTTTTTTAACCAATTCTGGTTGTTTAAACAAGAATTTTTAAATTGCGTGAAAAGATTTTATTCCCCGTAATTTCCAGAGAACGTTGAATGAGAGTCGAAAATTTCTGCGAAGCCTTATTGAAAGTCGTCCTTTATTTGCGCGTATATACGCAATCGTGGATTTAATGAAGGTTTTATGTGGAAGAAATTGCACGCGTGTACCTGCGTCATACCGATTTGCCTCTCTTTCCTCCTTTCCGTACACAACATCCGCCTATATCTTTCTTTTCATTTTTTCCCCTATTATTACAACATTTTTTTTTCTACGAAGCAATTTGTTCGCATGTCATCTCGATGATGCCATTATTGTTATTATTACGTGATTACATTGCGACATCCGAGGAAGCCACCACCCCGAATTGGACGAATGAATGAAGTAAAATTACTGCCCTCGCTTCCGGTTTTGACCACAAACGATTAACCAGAAGACGAATTTAAGAATTTCATTGTTGTATATGTTTTATTATCACGCATATTTTTTCTCAGAAATAAAAATTTAAATATGAAATGTATAAGTCGCATTTCCTTTTTTTGCTTTGATGTATGGATGATGATTGAATCGTTAAAAATAAAAGAGGCCTGCCATTGAAAGTATAGACAGGAAGTGAAAACAAGCGTATGATTGTTTACAGGGAAATCGTAGGAGGTCCTCGATCATCCTTCATTTTCTCGGTCCTTTTCGTTCGAGGACAATTTTCTGGTGATCTTGTGGCATTTTTATCGCCAACTGACTGACCGCACGCATCCTGTCTCGTTTCGTGACTCGCGAAACAAATAATGATACTTTTGCACATTTGGGCATGTATACAAATATGCATAATATTTTCAACAATTTTCTTTTCTTTCTTTAAACTCTGTTTTTATTTATTTTCATGATTATTCAATGAATGCTATTTCGTTGATGAGTTTATGTGTATTCTATCCATTCGATATACTCTCATAATGAAAATAATGCATTTTAGTCACCGAATTGTATGAAACTTGCACCTATAAAATATTTATTGGTAAATATTTATAAATTTTCAGAGCTTTTAAATTGGGATTACGTAGGTCGAAAATTACTTTAGTTTCAATTGTAAATTTTTTCAAACATAAATACAGAAATATAAATAAATATAATATCGTAAATATATAGGAAATAAAAATAAATTTCAAAAATAGAAAAAGTATCATTGGACCACGTTAATGACGTAGAAGGAAGAAAAGCATCTTTGAACTGGTTCAAGAAATGAATTGTTCCGTAAAAAAATGTCCTTCGGTTATTCAACGTCGCGAACGATGAAGAAACTTTTTCCCCGTACTATTTGCCTCAACTATACGATTCATCAATTTTTCTCTGGGACAACAGTAGCAGAAAAGTGAGTCAGAAATGAGAAGTGAAAGTGCGCCTGATTACTAGAATAGCTGCGGGCTCTTTGATGCCGCGTGACCCATGAGGTTCCTCCTACAACGTTAATTACGATAAATTTCCACGAATCTGGCTTTCCGAGATAATTACACTTTGACGAGTTTATTACAAAATAGCATTGTACGTTTATCATTGTTGAAGATAATTTGGTTGTGCTCGCCCTGAATATTCAACTGACTATTTTCTTAATTAAAAATTTCCAAAAACTTGCTTATTTTTAAATCACACCTAATATCAAGAGTTGCGGCAGCGACTCGACAAATAAAATCAGACTCGAGATAACTCTATTATCTCAGAACTAAGTGATTTTTGATGACAGATTTTGACCAATCTTAATTTTCAATAATTAATATTTTTCATTTACCTGGAGGATTGGGGAGAAATCTGTAAAGCCTAGTATTTTTTATTTCTTCTCTTTCTTATAAAAAATGAGTTGAGGGCATATTTAACTCGGCAAGTATGCTTTTTCAAGGTATATATTTTTCATCAATTATTTCTTCAACAACTATGCATCCTGTAAATGGACTTGCCTCATTTTTCACAGTACGTGTACTGTTTTTTGGATTATTATATTCATAAATATATCTAATAATTTGAAACAGATATATATTTTTTCATTAAAAAATTTTTATAGCACATTTTCGATAATTTTCTAGACTAAATTGAAAATTTGCAGTAAAATTTAGTTAAAAAATAAAAGATTTGTTAAAAGTCGGCCAATTCGGAATTCAAATCGTTCATCCAGATTACTCTTATAATAAATCTGTATTTTAAAAATAAAATAATTACTCGAGTACGATTGAAGCCGTAGTTGGATCACCATTACATTTTCGTCCCGATTTTTGTCTCTTTTCCCAAGGCAATCGCAGAGTTGATAAACGCCTACGCGGAGGCGTTACAATTCTCGTTTAAATAGAAATTGCGTGAAAAGTCTTTGAAGTGCATCAGGTTTCAGACGGTTCTGAGAAAATGTTGAGAAACGTCGAGACTTCGCGCGTACGACACGGTATGTTAAGCGGTATATGCCATCCAGTATTTCTCGCAAACGCATTATAAATTTCGAGTATCATAAATCGAAGGTTGGAGGCTTTTATTTCGGATGAAGAAAAAAAACGTAGGTAAAAAAACAATATCGAACGACGCAAAAGAGGAATCGAGCGAGATAATCGCGTCCAGGAAGGCCTTACCGGGAATTTCTCGGCTCGAGTTTCTTTCTCGAAACAACAAAAAAGAATCGATCGAGCCCCTTCGATACAATTAACTGTCAAAAAAGGCAATAAAAAGCATCATCCTTGCCCCTACTGCGCGAAGCCTGTAATAATCTTTCTTTCTAGCGTATTCCCGCGTCCCTTTTCTCATATCGACGACACTCGTGATATCACGAAGAACTTCATCCCTCCGGCGAAATATTCAATTCTCGAACACATCAGGTGTGCAAGAATGAACTTCTCTCTCTCTCTCTCAGCGAGAGAGAAGATGAGAGAATATATGAATTTCTCGTCGAACGGGAGAAAAATAATGATTTATGGTTGTTTCTTCGGAAGCTGAAATTTTAATGGGATTTTTGGATTTTTTTTTTTTCATATGTTAGCCATCTCCGGTGGATTCCGGGGCGAAATATCCATGCTTTTCTCGACACACTAAATTGCATTCGCAGATGTTCCCGAACGTGGCCGCGCGCTTCCCACTCTGCCCTTCGGGCTCGAATCTCGTCTCACATGTGCCTGTAATACGGACAGAAAACGAGAGAGAGAGAGAGAGAGAGAGAGAGAAAGAGAGAGTTTTCCGAGAAGTCTCTCCTCGCTGCCATAAATAGATTTGGTCTTTCATCTCGCTCGCACGTCGCTGCACGTAGGAGGTTTCGCCGTGCGAGATCACCGAGACACGCGCTACCTGGAATCCTCCGTGTCCTATAAAATTTTCTCTACGTTAATATACGCTCGCGGGCACGAAAAATCCATAAACATTGCAGAAAAATCCGGCCGGTTTCACAAATCTCGTCATCGATATTTCTCCGTCTTTTTCACACTTTTTATCCAATCCCATCAATAACCAAATTTCTCTCATTTCGTATTTCTTCAAGACGAAGCTATTTTTTTCCCATCATCGTCCACCATTCGATCAATAACTTTGATTCATCACTGATATAGTTATTGTTATCGGACCAAATGTCGAAATAACGAAAATCGATCGAACAGAAAAAAATATATTCTCTATTAAATCGTCAAGTATACGTTGGTAGTAAGAAAAAATATATTTTGCTGAAATCACTGAATACAATTTGGATTGTTGTTATTTTGTTGACTCAATCGAAATTGAATTGGACGAATAAAGACAATTGAATTGAATAGAAAATAAAAGAATTTTCTGACAAAATAAATGATTAACTAAAAATAAATGATTAAATAAAAATCAACCAAATAGGTCGTTACATCAACATTTTATTTCAGTCCAGGTGATAAGATAAATGTTCCAATTATCATACTATATATAGAGTTATTATTATGATTATTATTATTCTATTAAAGATCAATGAGTAATGATTACTATTTTTGCTATATTATTATCTAACATATCATAGTAATAATACAATACAAATAATAATCAAGGTATTACAAAAATAATAATAAAATAATAATATAGAGCGTAGTACTCGATTTCTGAGATATGCTCAACTATTCGGTCGTGTTATCAACAAATAAAATCACTGAATTTTTTTTCCAGTACTATACACAACGATACATTTTTTTTGAAAAATATATCGTTGTTTTTTCAGCGGACTGAATCTTTACAAATCTGAGTAGCAAATACAGAGTGTGAATCTCCAATTTTGAGCGGAGCAGTGTCCCTCATCGTGCGAGCGTGTTTTTTTTTCACAGATATACGGATATAAAAGGCGCGTGTATTACGAGGCGAGTATACGGAATTGTGTATCGAGTCTTTTGGCGCGTGCTCATCGAGCTGAATTGAGTCATCGCGTTGCTCTGCACATCAAGAACGAGATTGCCACACAGCCATCGGGTTTGTGTACTCGGACGGTCGTCTGTGTGTTTGCGCGCACACGCTCGAAGAATGCATATATCACGAACAAATTTTTTTCCTCCTCCCCCGCCTCGCTTCTCTTCATTTTTTTCTTCTCCTTTTTTTCTTTTGTGCGATCCTCGGCGACTCGGCGTCTCCCGAATCGCTGACACGATTTTTCCTGACGTCAGCCCAGTACGAGAGTCCCCGAGTACAACGAACTCCGCGTGACTCCATTTCTAAGATTATATTCTAAAGCGTTTTCCTACCTACCGAGATGGAAAATCATGACAGAAGGAATAATTAATAAGAGGAAATTTCGCTGCTTCCCGAAATTTTCTTTCTTCTCTATCCTATCGCGAGATAATAGCTCTCAAGCACTTTTCTTGGAATGATGAAAATAATTATTTCCTTCGTTTGTGTTTTTCAATATATATTTAACTAGCAGATTATAGTGGCTCGGGCGCTTCGCGCCCTTGCGGCAATAAGAACGCTTATCCAAAATCCGGTTTTTTTGGATTGTTTAGAATGAATTCTGG
>JAPYYW010001380.1:0-30374 GCA_030522545.1 Cremastinae sp. A BG-2022a | reverse complement strand
TCTCGTTACTTAGATATTTATTATATAAAATAGCAATTGAAACACGTGCTCTTATGAGAAGGTACATTAAATAGTCATTTTAACAATCAATATATTAAGTAGTACATCCAGGACAGTTAAATCAAACATTTTTATCTTACTTTTACTCCGTACCATGTGGTTTTACAGCTTAAGTTTATTAGAAAAAGTTGTTACTGATTGATTCAAAAACAACATACTTAAAATTCCAAATTCCATCCAAGTATGTATGAAAATTAGAAAAAAAATTTTTTAGGATTTTTTTATAAAACTAATTAAAGTTTCTTTGAAGTATTATAAAAAGCTGTACTAAATTTCAATAAGTTCTACTTCTTAGAAGTCAAGATATTTATAGTTGAAGATCGCAATATTCAACACGTGCTTTTATGGGAGAGTAGAAAAAATGGTGATTTTCAATAATGAATATCTCGAATTCTGTGCAGAGAAATTTCTTAAAATTTAATACACGTATACATTTAGCATCAAATATAAACTTTACAAAATTTAAACAAATTCCTAAAAAAATCGTTTCGTGGATGTATTTACCTACCTTAAAGAAGAGCTTCCTAATCGTGAAATGTTTACACCACTTTTTGTATTATGTACAATTTTTAAAAATTTCTTTTCGATTTTGAATACAAAATCCTTAATACATGTTTGTACAAAAAAAATTATTTTAATCGTCGCATTATTTTTTTCTTCAATTTTATCGATTCTGAGGAAAGAGTATGAACCGTGACACTTTCATTTCCCTTTCATTTCATTATATAAAACTAACGTGTTTGGGAATGTTTGCTTCTTACAGGATGCAGAGCTGCTGGAAAGAAGCTCGGAATGGATGTACGACGAGTGGAGTTCTCGTCCGGATCAGATTCCTCCGAAGTAAGCATTTCCTACTATTTTTTCATCGAGAAGATTCGAAGAAATTATTCACTAAAATTTCGTTAAAATGCCACAATGTGTATATCTGACTTATCGTACAAAGTGCCAAATAAAATTAGACTCTTGCCAAGAAGTCAGGCGTTGACTGACAAAACGACTTTTCCACGTGCGCCTATTTTTATCTCTTTGCCATATTCGGTTTTAAGAATTCAACGAAAAAAAAATTGTTTTCCATTGTTTCATTAAAGAGAAAAAAATGATCCCAATAAAATAATAATCACAATTGAAATTGTTGGTATATGTAACGAAATGAAACATTTTTTACAAAAATATATCACATTTCTATTCTGTTTTTATGAGTACATGAATATTCAACGAAATTTTCTTTGCAGAGGCTGGAAATTCAGACATCCACTTGGCATGACGAAAAAAAAGAATTACAGTATCCGTACTGCTAAAATGGGCAAAATGGGATTATTTTCGAAAGAGATGATCTACGCCATGTTCCTGTCGAATATCGTGTCACTTCTTATCGGTACCGGCTTGGGGTAAGTCATTTTTTTTTTAAATTAGAAATCACTCCAAGTAACTTTTTTTCCTGCAATTAACAAAAAAAATGTTTTTTTTTCAGGATCTGGCTGAACAGGAGAGGATTGATGATGCCACGTGTGACCATTGAGTGAAGAGAGCGAAAAAAACCCAGCAAAAAAAAAAGAAAAACGGAATAAAAGTGAGCTGGCGAGAAAGACTGATGCTGGACGGCACTCGAGGCGCCTAATCAGTAGTCAAGCTGCACACCCTATTTTTTAATCTTCGAAAAGCTACTTTATGCCGTGTACTTTGGAGAAAAAAAAAGAAGAATAATTGCGCGATCGTTTTAAGCCGCGACGCATTATATTATATAAAAATACACTGACATACATATAAATGCTAAAAAATACGAAAACGTTGATGAATTTTAAAAAGAATTGAGAAAGGAGGATCGAGAGAATTGTAACGCAGCGACTGTTTTTTTTTCGTCGCTTAGAACGAGACAAGGAGAGAGACAGAGACACGAGATTCGGTGATGCAATTTTATACTGTTTCTAATGCGTTTCTATCAGCGAGTAGAAGGTAGTGAAATAGCGTTCGTGTAGTATTTATGTAAAACTTTCACTGATTGGTGGTCAGAGCGAAGAATAGACGGAATAGTAAAAAGGGATTAGAAAAAAATGTTTATTCGGTCTTTGATCGGGACGAATTCAACATTCTCGAAAAGTTCATTTATTTACGTCTTTTTTTTCATTTTCTCAGTGTTACTTTGAGAGAGTGCGAATTGCACATTTTTCGTCTTATGGTAGAATAAAGTGAAAAATTATTTATTTTGAGAAGAATTCGGGGAACTTTCGGACGTTTTGATTTTAAAAAAAAGTTGACTCTGTTCCGTCGCTCTCGCCAGCAAACGAGGGATCTCTCGTTGCGTGAAGGTACTGTACGCGTGTCATCCGAAACGAGAAGAGAAACGATTTTGAAATACCAATTCCACATTATATATTTTGCGGGCGGACATTCGCTGACTTCGGAGCTAATGAAAAAAATATTATAAATACAAGTATAAACACATAATATATGTATACTATGTATACAAACATATACTAAATTCTCGTCCTTACCTCTGAAGGTATTTCGCTGTGGCATATATTGGATATTTTATCATGTAACTAGAAAACGATATCTCGAGGAACTGTTGGATTGCAATTGACCCGCTCGTCGAGCTTTTTATTGGCAAATGAAATCAAAGAAGGTAATTGTTCAAGGCGTGTGAGTAGAATTTAAATGGGACGAAATTAACGAGAAATATATTTGTCACTCTTCGTGAACAATGACTTAGGGACCTCGTGCGGAACGTTAAAAACAGAAGAGCGGCTTTGTACTCAAAACAACAACGATTGTACGTTCACGAAGGATAGTTGTTAGTCAGAGATCTTCTCATGCAACATTATTTCTATTATTCGGTAAATTATGGTAAATGTGTGGAAGAGCGACTCATTGTGAAGAGTGCAGGAGAAATTTTTTTTTTTCATTGTTTGAGGATAGTTAAAATAGAAAAATTGAATCGGGGGCAGCTCTCGTTATGCTGTAATTAATTTAAGTGGTATAAATATATTAAAATTCTTTCGCTTACTTCACTTTTCGTGCAATTCACGCGTTAGCTTCTGTGACCATTTTTTTCAAAGATTGTTTGTGTATAAATGCACACATTTACGCATGCACTCCTCACTCCACTGTCAAAGAAATCTGTCAAGATTTCACAATTAAGATGGATTCGTTTGGAGTACATTTGAATGAAACCCCTGAACCTAAGCGAGAAAAGTAAAAAACTTAAAACCCTATAATTTTTTATAGGGTGGGGGATGAGCGTCATTTGATCTTTTTTGTTTCATGAATAGGAGCTCTTATTCAATAACTCAAATCAAAAATGCTTGTTTTATACATATTTACCCATTATGCAATGTACATGTATCGACGTATTTTGTATCTAGACACGATTTTTAAAATGTACACACCATTTTCTATCACACACCATACACGCACATGTATATCACGTGATTTAACTCGATCACTTTATCATGGGTCGTTGAAGACCCGATCGATTTTTCTTTTGTCTCATTTCGGCAGTACGTCAGCTCTACTCTTCACTTCTCTGCTCAAGACCATATTTTAAGCTAAATTTGGCTTTTTAAAACTGCAGAGGAGTTTTTTTGAGTAAATTTATTCCAAAAAAATAATCAATTTTTTTATAGCAGCCAAATTCAAGATGAAATATGAAAAAATAAAGTCATGAGTAGAGAAGTGAAGAGTAGAGCTAACGTGTACTGTCCTCATTTCTCAGAATCCAATAGATGTGTTTATGACGAAAAATAACATATTTGTTTAAATTTTTTTGCAATCTTCGTTGTGTGCCCTTAAAGTACAAGTATTCAAGAGAGTTAAGGAATTTTTTCAGATTTTTTCATTGCAAATTACGTGTTTGCAATGATAAACACAATAAAGTGATCGGGTTAAATAAGATTCATCCGCCTCAATAAAAAATACATAAATGTTTATATTACATTTATGCTAAGCGTAACATAAATACATTTGTGCCAAACGTAACATAAATGTATTTATGCCAAACGTAACATAAATGTATTTATGCCAAACGTAACAAATGTAAATACATTTACATAGTATAAATTATACTAAACGTAACATAAATGTATTTATGCTAAATGTAACAAATGTACACACACACACACAAATATAAATACATTTTCGCAGGTATACAAATACACAGGCAAATACACTAAAACCTCCAATAAGTCATACAGTTGGGACGGAAAAACCTCTCATAAGTCATATTTCCCCTTTTTCTCCATTGAAATTACAAAAACTTGACTACGCATGCACTATGAGATGTACGCTTGCGTATAATCGCAATACATTATGTAGTTTTATATTGGTAGAGGGGACAGAACCGTCGGAGAAAATATAACAAATGAAAGGTTCAGAATATAACTTATGTGAGGTTTATAACTTAAGAGAGTATAACTTATGGGAAGTTCGAGTGTAATATGACTTATGAGAGTATTACTTATGGGAGATTTTAGCGTATATGCTCAAATCTTTAAAATCGAACATTTTTAAAATATTGACTTCGATTTTATCCCGTTCCAAGGCAAAAAAGTTTCTCCTATCTGTTTTCCAGTATCAAAAAACTATCAATGTCGTCTCCCATCAATCACTCTCACATCTAAATATTTTGAATATCCAATCTCTCTTATATATTTTACGTTAAAAATGTTCAATACAAGGATGCTTAATTAAATTTTTTATTTGTTTCCCCCAAGCAAATTTTCACTTACTCGTACATCCTTAAACGTTTTTGAGCCAAGAAATGATATCTCCAGTCCCTCCTGACGATGAGCTGCGCTTTCGGACATTTACCATTATTTTTATTATGACTACTCTTATGTACCTTCTCGCATAATCAATTATTTTATTTTTAACTTTAAAGTACGTTTAATGTAACTTGACTATAAACTTTTCCACAGAAAAAAAAACGTCATTCGTTAGGCCGTTTTATCATATCCTTCAAAAATATATAAACAAAATCATATAAGAAAAATGACACTGTTTAGTTCTTCCGTTAGCGAATTACGGTGTTATGAGATAAAACTGAAAAAAAAGAATATCTATAATAAAGCTAATTTGAATTTATCACAAAATGCACTGAATTATAGTTTGTACTTTAAAATATTTTGTGTACGTGCGAATATAATAGACAATGTTTCATTCATTACTACGAAAATAAAAAGCATTTTGTAAATTTATACATTTTTGGCAATTATTAAATAAAAATGAATATGCAGTAATATGATTTGATTATGCTCATTAATAAATCGTAATGAGTCGAAAGTGAGAAAATATCTTTGTAAGTCCGCGTTTGAGAAAAGTGCGGGAAGTAAAACCGGATGCGTGCTACGGCGGCCATGTTTGTGGACGCTACTTGAATGGCGTAGTAAACTTCCGGTACACATGATCTCCGGGCACATGGGCTTGCGTATATAACGAATATCTTTTGGTTATAGCTAAATGCGATGAACCGAGTGCCGAATTCGTCAGAATAAGTGTAAAGTAGTGTAAAAAATCGAATAAAACTTTCAAAAATGGTAAGAATTTTCGCTCTATATTTTCAATTTATAAGATTATCGAACTGTTCGCGATAGGTAATCGTGTTTACATGTTATATGTCAGCATGGATAGGCTTCCGAAGCACGCGATGCGTAGAAAAAAAACAGCATTGTTCACTCGTGCAAATAAAATAAAATTTAAATTTACTTTAATTTGGAATTGTTTGTACAAAGTGTACAAATATTCGTTAAAAAAAATATTTATACCAAATTTTTATTACAGGGTAAGTTGTTCGTACTGTACGAACACGCAGCAGGGTATGCCCTTTTCAGTGTCAGGGAGTTCGAAGAGGTTGGAATGCTGCTGCCGCAGGTTGAGGCATCGGTGACGGATCTTGCACGCTTCAACGGCGTTGTTAAACTTGTTGGCTTCTCACCCTTCAAAACGGCTTTAGCAGCTCTTGAGAATATAAACAGCATTTCTGAAGGCATTGTACCCGAAGATCTTCAGCTGTTTCTCGATTCTAGTGTACCTAAAGCTCAAAAAAAAGATAAAGTCGTGCTCGGAGTGTCGGACCCGAAACTGGGCGCGAGCATCACCGAAGCTCTCGACATAAAATGCGACCACACGGGAGCGGTACCCGAAATAATTAGAGGCATAAGATACCATTTTCACAATTTGGTAAAAGGATTGACGGCTAAGAGCTCAGCCGTCGCTCAACTTGGTCTTGGACACAGCTATTCCAGAGCAAAAGTCAAATTCAATGTCAACAGAGTTGACAATATGATCATTCAGAGTATCGCTCTCTTGGATCAGTTGGATAAAGATGTTAATACTTTCAGCATGCGTATAAGGTGATTTTCTTTTTTCAATTCCTAATATTTGTTAATTTATTACAGACCGACTTGTAGTACAACGACTCTGGCACTTTTTATAGTGATGAATTTCAAGATTTAATCTCATATTTTATCCTTCTCTTCCCTCCTCTCATTTTTTATGATTTTTAATGATTTTTGAAAACTCCAAACTACATCTTTGTTAATTTTTACCTAAAATTCTGAATACCAGTTTTCACAAATTCAAATAATTACGATTTATTCAAAAAAACTTTTTATTTTATATTCCTCATGGATTTCTTATTGGTACTCGTTTATTTGCAGAGAATGGTACAGCTACCACTTCCCGGAGCTCGTAAAGATAGTGCCCGAGAATTATACGTACGCCAAAGTGGCTCAATTGATACAAAATCGAAAAGAATTGAACGAGGACAAATTAGAAGCTCTGGAAGAAATAGTGATGGACAGCGCGAAGGCACAGGCAATCATCGATGCCTCGAAATCGTCGATGGGAATGGACATAAGCCCCGTCGACTTGCTGAACATTCAGATGTTTGCGGGACGCGTTATCGCACTCGCTGATTATAGGAAACAATTGGCGGGGTATTTGCGTGCGAAAATGGCCGGAGTAGCGCCAAACTTGGCCACGCTGATCGGCGATCAGGTTGGAGCTAGGCTCATCGCCCACGCGGGCTCGTTGACGAATTTGGCGAAATATCCAGCGTCGACCGTTCAAATCTTGGGCGCTGAGAAAGCGCTCTTCCGGGCTTTGAAAACGAAAGGCAACACTCCGAAATACGGTTTACTGTTCCATTCAACCTTCATCGGACGCGCCGGTACGAAGAACAAGGGCAGAATATCGAGGTATCTGGCCAACAAGTGTTCGATAGCTTCGAGAATAGATTGCTTCGCGGACATGCCTACGAACGTTTTCGGTGAAAAGCTGAGACAGCAGGTCGAGGATCGTCTCAAGTTCTACGAAACCGGAGACGTTCCCAAAAAGAATATCGACGTTATGATGGAAGCTTTGGAGGAGGCTTCTCAGGTGGTAAATACCGTGGAGGAAGAGGAGCCCAGGAAGAAGAAGAAAAAGGAAAAGAAGCGGAAGAGTCAAGCTTTCGAAAATGGTCAAAGCAACGGTCAGATTGAAACTAATGGTACGAAGGTCGAGGCTGAAAACGAAGCGGAAGAACCCCCCAAGAAGAAAAAGAAGAAGAAATCGAAGAGCCTCGGTGCCGCGGAATGAAAGCATACCAAGTGTTGAAAATATTTGGTTAATCGCTATGGCGATTGATTCCATTTTTTTTTATACATGCATACGTCGTACATGCAATAATTACATTCTCGCAGTTATGTAAATAATAACCATGAAAATATTGATCATGGATCTAAAGTCAAAATTGGTGATAAATCGTTCATCCTGAGAAACAGAATAACAGATTTTTTGCAAAAAATTCTTCATGCAACGTTTTTAATTCCATTTAAGGAATTGACGTTTATTTTTCCGTTTTGATATGATTTGACTTTCAATATATTTTTTTAGAATTAAACTATATTTCAAATAGTTTATCATCCCACGAGACTTTGATCCTCGAAATCATTATGTTGGAATCTGAATAAAATGATGAAAATTACTCATGACAAGTGAATGCAGTTTTTACCATTTAAATTTCCTTGGATTTGGCTTTCACCAGATTCGAGTGGGGTTGGGAAAAAATAATGAACTTATTCTTCAATACCAGCACCAGTGAGCATTTAATGATGATAAAATTATATAGACTGCAACATATTTATAAATACTCGAATTAATTAATAATTTCTTGATTATAACATAAACAAAGAAAAGGTAATTTCACCTCAGCATTTCTACATTTCGGTTCATTGGTTATAACATTCGTGTAAATCTATCATCGTTTTGCCAATCATTGATAAATTGCGTATGTGGTGTCCTAAAAATTCATCAGCTGTCCTTGATCTTTCAAAATATGTACATATGAACGAAAATTTCTCATCTGTCGATCACCAGATACAAATATAAATAACAGAGCGATGTATTCTTTCAGAGGCTCGATTTAACAAACAAAAAAACCATTGGAATGCTCCGATAAGCAATCAAATTTCCTTCTAATTCTGGCATACCGATTTTCGAAAAAAAAGTAGCAGAATTTTCGTCAACTCAAGAAAATAACATTGAAAATATAAATAGAATCAATGTTATCGTTCACGATTTTTTCAAAAGGGAACAAAAAGTCGTGAATTAATACAATAACAGTCATCGATTCACGGTCACAGCAATTAGAACTTGCATCAGTGATTTCTCGTGCATCCCCTCATTTTCTACCTTTCCTTTCTTTTTACATATTTACTTTTCACAATGTATTTACAGCGCGATGTACACCATTTTTTTAATATCACGCGAATCACATTCACACTGAATATATATATATATATATATGATTTTTTTAAATATATATATATATATCACTCTTTGATAAATGCGCAATAGACGGAGAACAATACAAAGAGGAATAATAACTGTGAAAGAGAAAAGAGAAGCACGATTAGCGTACATCGGGAATTTCAGTCTCGGGCAAAATTTCTCTCAATTTTTTTTTTTTACGGTGGAAAGAAGCTTTTTAAGATATAAATAATAGTCTCGGAATTTGGAAATATTAGAAATCAATTTTCGAATTTGATTCTGAATTACCTATTTGGCACAGAGGTAGTTCGAATCAAATCCGGTAATATCAGGACGAAATAGGAGATAAATAATTTTCGGAAATTTGAGAAATTAGGCTCGATGACAACAGTCATCGACCAATCAATTTTAGTGCAAGAAAATTAGAAGTCAAATGTTCGGATATGTTCTATTTCTCCTGTCAAAGTTGCTTCAAAAACCAATTGTAAATGTAATAATACGTGGATTCATCGTCCTTGTTATTCTGGAATGGCAAATATTCCCGGATAGCTTTTACCTCTCTTTTACAATACAAAGAAAAAATGCCTCCCTCTGTCGATTTTTTTGTCTCTTCGCGACCTGCTTTTGATAAGACGTAAGGAGAAAATATCACTGTTTACAACACAAAATTTTCAACTCCACTGTTGCTTATTTGTGTGTGAGAGTGTGCATGTTCATACATTTACATTTCTTTTATGAACAGGCACACCCCAGCTGCTCTTCAGTTGGATTCGGGCAGCGAAAAAGAGTCTGGAAACAAATGGCATTTATATTCGAGACTTTTCTTCGCGTGTATTCCGCAAGGCAATGCGAAGGCCCAAGAGAGACCATCGTTGAAACGATACTTATTGCTTTACCGCCCTCTTTCTTATCTCATTGATTCGGTTTTTTTTTCTCTTTTTTCTTCATTCGAGTTTCCGTACGATGAATTTAACAACAAAATCATTTTTCTTCTCTTAATCCTGTTTGTTGAAAATTTAAACACTAATAAACCTGCATTTGTCTTAAAAACTACGGTAATAATAACTACCATGACAACCTATTCAGTTAGTACTTAAATGCTAATAATTATCTTTGTAAGTAAGTGGTTTTCTTCAACATTACTTTTCCTCCTTTTTTCGACGTTCGTCTTTTAACTCCATATTCTGTTTTCGAGGATATGCATTTCTTCACGTCTCTCGTTACGAAGAGAGCAAAGTAATTGCTATGCGACTGAACTACAATATTCAACATCTTTCACTCCTCATCGTGCGTTACGCACGATACAACCTTACGAACGTCTTTCTTTTACAAAAGTCGGTGTATCATTTGACTAATTAGGGGATCAGAATTGAGCGCACTTTACTAACAAGGCAACTTGCTTGCTCAATTCGTTTACCCAAAAAATGTACATAATATCTTTGTCTTAAAAAAAAAAGAATCTTTTATCCTTCGCTATCACGTCACGCCCGACGATTCGAACAATCTTTTCTTATATAAAACCGCGATTCGTTCATTCAGTACACTCGCTTCTCGTATTGCGCTATATTTATTTTCCTCGTTTGTGCCGCGACAATCGACTTCGTTACGAAATCGAGAAAAAAAATTACATCTCCTTTTGTATCTCCTCAAATCATTTCTGAATTCCATCTACGTTCCCTATACTTTGTCAATACATCTCCAAATATCTTTTAAACGACCCTTCTTTTTACACATATATGTATGTAAATTTATGCATTATTTATCGTGCACAATTTAATTCGTGTCAAGGAAGCGCGTATTGTCAACATTATGTAATTTTCTTCTTCTTTTTGTCTTTTTTTCCTGTTCTCTTCGCAACTGTCAATTTTGTATTCGGCTTTTGAAGCCTCTAATAATAGTGCGATCTACCTCATGGGTGCACCAGCTCTGGCGAAAATATTACTCTCATTGAAACGCGGGGAAGAATGTCGTACCTGCTGGAGGTGGTGATTGCATAATCGGAGTGGCGAATCTCATCGTTGCACCAGCTGAAAATATTTCATCTTGATGAGTAATCGAGAAGAAATTATTTAACGATATTTAACGAGCGAAAGATTTGAATAAAAAAAAAATTAAATCTTACTTGAAGGTCTGGCTTGATGTTGCGGACTATTGCTGGCTAATTGGTTCATGGTTGGTGCAGGACCCATTTGTTTCGTTTTGCTGCCCATGAGATTATTAAGATCGATATTCAAGCCCGCTCCTGCCCATGTGGAGCCGACCGGCGTCGTCGTCGATTCGCTCGTCGATCCGGTCGTTGCATTAACCGGTACGGGCGAGAGAAAGTTGCTCGCTGAATCTGGAAATACGCGCATTTCATAATGGTGGGAGCTGATAAATGCGCGACGCTCTTACGCGCTAGACAGGTGCATTGCCGGGTAAGTGGAACGTGCGAACAAGAATAAGAGCAAAACAAAGATAAATACGATGAATAAAAAACATACCCATGCCGAAAACCGAGCCCGTAGTCAAACCGCTGTAAGCATTCGCGTTCGATAAATTTGCGTTATTCGACGAGCCCATTATTTGCGTATTAAAGCCACCGAAGTCGGATAACAAGTCCGCACCGATAGATCCTGAAAACATAATTTATTTCATTATTTACAAAAGTATGTATGTGCACATGTTAGCAAAAATATATTATATAGTTTTTGCGATTATTTTTTAAGGAGGGAAACCACTTTGAAATTTTTTTCATTTTTCTTCTTCCATTTCCTGAAAGATACACTTGTTGAGAAGGCTCTCACCAAATTTTATGAAGAAATTCGTAAAATTCACGGAGATACAGCATTTTATGTGAAACTGTTCCAATACACGAGCATTCCGAGTGGCAGACTTTGAACGCGTTTTACTCGAAACTACATTTTTAAACCTGGTTGACAGCATATTTAAAAAAAACTATTCATCCGATTTGCATAAATAAAGTCTCTATGGCACACGTAGGGATTTTTTTTTTAAAGGGCCTCCTATTTTTTTTCGAAAAACGATAAAAATTTTCGATAAAAATCGAAAAAAATGTAATTTGTCCGTCATTTTTTTTAGATATCGAAAATCCTTTACGTGGTGCCATGGAGGTGTATATCTAATATCTATGTAATTTTTTTGTATTTTTTATACAAACCGTGTGGCTGTGAAGCTGTCAACCACTTATTTCCGACTTTTTCACAGCGTCTCTCTAGAAGTGACCCACACCGAAAATTATTGTGAAGATTTCAATAAAAAAATTTGTAAACCATCTTCGATATGTGTACAATGAATACCCGTACTCATTAAAAAAAATTGTGAAAAATACACCCTGTTTTTGCAAGTTCAAAGTGGTTTCTCCCCTTAATGTATTTTCAATATTCACCTGAATTGTTATTGGCATTGTTTCTCATTACGTTCTGATTATTAGATTCTTGCGACGGTACTGTAGCGAGCAAATTGTTCCCCATTGTAAGGTTTGTCGATAGAAGATCAGCTTCGGAGTTTCCAACATTTGCAACTCCGGATGAGAGTGATGGGCTGATAAGCGGCGCGTTGCTAGCTTTGTTGGTTTGCGAATTTCCTGTATTAGGTATCGTTCCTCCCATCAGCGACACTTGAGCTTGAGGCGTTGCCGACCAATTTTCATTCGCTATTTTCACGCCAGAATTAAAGGCTGACGTAAAATCGGCGAATTCGTCATTGTTATCGGTAGATGCTGCAGCTTTGCTGGCGCCAGTACTCGAAACCCCAAAGGCACCGGTAAAATTACCAAAATTTGAATTTGGATTTTGCGTTTGAACCGAAATGTAATCATTGTCGCGCGGGTTGAAATCGTCATCGTCGTCATTATCCGCGTTTGGCCTTGGTTCACTGTTATCATTTTGCGAGTCGAAGATGTCATTGAGTATGTCGTCCCTGCTTCTCGTCGTTTTCGTCAAAGACGGAGAAGAATTATTTTTTGGACTGGATTGATTTTTCTGAAATTTCGTTAAAATTCGTATAAAATTCATCAAATACGAACGTGCACTATTTTATGTAAATTATACATACGGCGGATTGTTCTTTTCCATAATTAGCGGCTGCTCCCAAATCGACTTTTTTTACAGGGCGCGATTTCGCCGGTGACGTTAGTCCGGCCTTCCGTTGCATTTCGTACCTCCTGACCTTCTCGAGAGTATCGAGTTTGTCGCGAAATTCCTTTTCGCTCTTCTTCGGACTCGAAGAGTTATCGTTGTCCGAGTCTTCTCGCTCACGATCATCATCGCTGTGACAAAAGCGCGATTAAAAAATTTGCTCCTCTATTCGTAGGTGCACGCATTGTAAGGTAAATTCGAACCTATTGTTTCCGTCTTCGAAGCCTCTCCCTTTAGTGTCTCTTTCCCAATCGTTGTAACTCTCTATACTCGGTTTGTTCCACTTCGGATTGTCGCTCCATCGATCGCCACCTCCGAAATTCATGCCCATCGCCTCGCTCGACATGCCAACGTACTTATCCTTGTTCTTTTTCGCCTTTTTCCTCTCATCGCGCAGCTTGTCGTCGTCCTGTATAAAATCTATGAGCTCGCGCACCTTGTGCCTGACATTTATACCCTGATCCTTGCCAAACTCGTCCGTATACGTGTAATTCTCGAGGGAACGAAGATCGTAAATGTGTTCGCGAGACGACGTTACGACTCGCTCGGATCCATTGCGAACCAGATAATTCAGCAAGAGAAGAGACTGTTGAGAGAAGTGAAAAAAAAAACAAGAAACAAAATGTATCAATGACTATAAATTGAAGAAACGTTTCAACTGGAAAACCAGTCCGACGACCCGAGTACGAAAATAAACGAAAAAAAAAAAACCTTGAAGTCGCAAAACCAGTCTCATTTGACTTGTACCGGTAGCTTTAATTACCTTGTACGTACGACGCCAATTTCGCTTATTTTCTTGCAACATGCGCTTCCACAGCATCGACATAACTTCAGGAAATTGTTCGTAAGTAAACGTTGCTTGAGCCAATTCTTGCATCATGGCACCTTCAAACAAATTTATCGTCAGTTATCCAAATGTACTAAATTCGAGAAATAGAAACGAACTGATGAATTGGAGCTGATTTTAATGAATACTCCAAGATGTACAGCACTCTTTTTTCAGCGGTTACCTGTAGGACCCCAGGCATCGTCGTTCGTAGCCTCTCTGACTTTAGCCTCAGTTTCCGTGTAGTTCATGACCACATTTGTCCTGCACAGAAATAAGACGATAGTCAAATATTTCCAGCTCCGATGAGTCAACGAGAAGGAGCAACTTCAACATAATCCAGAATCTCTTAAAATATCGCATTGTAAAATATAATGAGCTAAGCCCGATAGCAGAGAGGTTAGACAAGACTCCAGCACGAAATGTAGTTTCCAAAAAAAGAAAAAAAAACTCACGCCTTGTCCATCAATTCTCGCACTTTCCACATATTCATCATTTTGGAGCGGCTTGTCACACGTAACGAGTCCGACGTCAAACGCTCGGGTGTTGCCGAGAAATAATCACACTCTCCTCGTTTTCGTAAAAATAGTGACTGGTGATAACCAGCTGTTTTCACTAAAGGGCATCTGATCTATCCTCCTTCGCGATATATTTCCGTTATCGAGAACACATACGAACGTCATCAGAAGGTTGCCATGTTTTATCTTCCACGTTTACCCTAGAATATTGCCCGTAACACATGCATAACCGGGAAAGTTGAGAAGAGAGAGAGAAAGAGATAGAGCGAGAGGGAGCGATATTAGGAATTTACGATTTTTCAGTTTTTATGTGAAAGTTGCGATAATCGCAGCGAGTTTCGCAGCACGGTATGTGTACAACTGAGTACAATTACGTGTGAAATATTCTTGCGCTATAGACTGTCGGCCAACGGAAGTTGGGTGGATGTGTGTATGTACGTGTGTTTTATCGTGTGTGCGTGGCTCGTGAGCATGTTTTTGTCTTTACGTGTGTCCATGTGCGCGCGCGTGTGTGTCACGTCTGTGCACAGTATAAAATATGCAACACTCGCGATACCTTGTGACTACACGCACCGTTGACTTCCCACTCGCAATGCTCCCTTCACAGTCGCCCGAGGAATACTAAAACCGATTGCCCGTGAGAGCCGTGATACACGCTACCGCGCTGGCAGGTAAACCGAGAGAGCACCACCCCGAGCGAGAACGGAGAACCCGGAGAACCGACACTACGAGCGACTATTTTTCATTATCCCAGACACATTATCAATAAATCGTATATACATTTTGCTCTAGCTTAAAATATAATACCAGAGGTACTTCGAGAGGCGACCGATTATTGTCACTCCTCTTTGACGCTGATAAGGAGCGAAAATAATCAAAAGATTGATAAGCGCTTGATTTTTTTTTTACATTGAGCAAATATAGCTCCAATTCGGTGCTCGTATAAGAAATTGATCATTCGCTTTATTGGAGCTGAATAATGTGCTCCAGAATTTTGTATATATGTATACTAATTTATATATATATAGATTTATATACATATGAAGCTATGAAGCGAGTAAACACTCTATTGCTACAGCAGGTGTAAAAGTAGACGCGCGAGGCGCGTGAATAAACAAATACGTGGCAAGTTTCAAAGAAAATGACGTATGAATCAAGTTAACCGACTTGAAAGTTGTTCTAATGTCAAAATATTGCCAATCGATTGTCGGTTGTTTATATGTTGAAAAAAACAATTCGGATAGTATGTACACTTTAATAAGAATATTAATTAAAATATAAAAATGAGCGTCAAGATAGCCAAATAGGAAAAAAAATCATTGCAAGTTACATATATACATATGTATTTATGTAGCACTCCTTTTCTACTTGACTGCTGTATTCACTCGCAGGAGTCGCAGGTGTAGAAAACCATAGATATTAGCCTTTATTTTCGAGACGTAACATTTTTTTATTCGTATATCCGAATAAATTACGTTACACAAATGATGATAAAATGTTACAATCGCTTACTTACGACTTACAATCAAATAATTTAGCCGAAATGAAAAAAAATTCTTACTTTCATCGAGGAACTTTTATGCTGGTTCCTCTCTCACCCCGCACTGTATAAAAGTCAAAAGACCGTAACCAGCCCCAAGTGCCAACACAAGTATGTTTCTCACGTTCCTCGAGGTATTTTCTCTTCCCCGCGGAAGTTTACATCCACATCGTTATCATCGTTTTTGTTAAGACAATTTACCGTCGATAACAATTCGAGGTGTAAATTAAATACAGAAGAACAACATGGTAAGTCAGTTGTAAGAACACTTTTTCGTACCTTTAAACTGCAGCTTAATGTTTTTAACCTTAAATTGCTCTCGAAAATTCGGTCAAATAATTTACAGCGATTTTATAGAAATCTAAAATCCGTTCTCTCTTCATTTTATATACTTTAGTAATTATTAAATATGTACCTGGATTCAGAATAGATTCGTTATTTATTTGCTCAAAGTTAATCTTTTTATCAGCTATTAACCTTTACATCTCACTGACATGAGGTCTTCGGTTACTTTTATTTGTATTCAAAAAACTGTTACTTATTGAGTAACAATTTTTAATGTTATAGGGGGCAAATATATCTCAATTAGAAAGAAACATTGGAGCAGATCAATTTCCACCGAATGAACATTACTTTGGTCTTGTCAATGTGAGTCTTGACATTTATTTTCTTTAAAAAATATTCTGCTCAATATTTACTTTGTTCTTAAGTATTGTCATTTGTTAACAGTTTGGAAATACGTGCTACAGCAATTCAGTATTGCAAGCATTATATTTCTGTCGGCCGTTTCGAGAAAAAGTTCTGGAATACAAGGCAAGAAATAAAAGAACTAAAGAGACGCTTCTCACGTGTCTAGCCGATTTGTTTTACAGTATAGCCACACAGAAAAAAAAAGTTGGATCCATAGCACCAAAAAAGTTTATTGCAAGGTTAAGAAAAGAAAAAGGTAAATACAAACAAATGTCTCTTTTTTTTTTTAAACCAGTATTAAATTTCACTTCTTTTTTAATTGCAGAGGAATTTGACAATTATATGCAGCAAGATGCTCACGAGTTCCTAAATTTTCTTATAAACCATATTAATGAAATAATACTAGGTAAGCTGAGTTTAATTGAAGATATTCTACTGGAAAATTTTTATTTAAATTTAAGATCTAAATAATTAAAAAATCCTTTTATTTTCAGCAGAGAGAAATCAGAGTAAGCCAACAGGTGGAAAAGGCGCATCTGGCGACAGTGTCGCACCATCTGAGCCCACATGGGTTCATGAGATATTTCAGGGTATACTTACCTCTGAGACTCGATGCCTTAATTGTGAGACTGTTTCTAGCAAGGATGAAGATTTTTTCGATTTGCAAGTTGATGTTGATCAAAATACATCAATCACATACTGTCTCAAGTGTTTCTCAAACACTGAAACCCTTTGCAGTGACAACAAATTTAAATGTGATAACTGTAGCAGCTATCAAGAAGCACAGGTATTTGTTATCTCTTCATATTCTGAAAAGAAAATTATTTTTTAAGGAGGAATTGGAGAGGCAGTTCTTGAAAAAAATTAAGCTTTTCGTAATAAATTGGTAAAACTTGGATTTCATATCTTGTTAATTTTTTTGCTCTGAGCTGAAATATCAATTAACAGTGTATGTAAACTTTTACAATAATTTTCACATTTGGCACTGTTAAAACAATTATAAAAAAGTTTAGTGAATCGTTTTCTAATCTATAACTTATAAGCAAACCATATATATAAAACATGTTTAATACATTTGACAGTGATGTCATAGTTTGTTGTTCATGGTGAGAGAAAATACGTGAATTTTTTATAAGAATCAATGTTAAGACACTGACAATTGAAAGTCTGAAAATTCTGAAACTATTCAGTGAATCATTTTTTAAATTTGACGTAACAATTTTTCATACACTCCATATTAACATATAAAAAATGTAGCCCCTTGTTAGTATTTTTTAAATTGCTCCAATTCATCCTTAAGTTACAATATTAAAAAATCTTATCATCAGTTAAAATAATATTAATAAAAACATATTCTTTTTTGTACTCAAGAAACGTATGAGGCTAAAAAAATTGCCCATGATCCTGGCACTCCATTTGAAAAGATTTAAATATGTCGAGCAGTGCAACAGACATATAAAAGTATCGCATAGAGTTGTTTTCCCTCTGGAACTGAGGCTATTTAACACGGTTAGTTAGTTTAATAAGAAAATATTGATGCTTCAACAATTTTTGAATTATTATCATTTTGTGAATTATTATCCTCAGAGCGACGACGCTGTCAATCCAGATCGTCTTTACGATTTAGTTGCGGTTGTGATACATTGTGGAAGCGGGCCTAACCGTGGTCACTATATTTCAATCGTGAAGAGTCATGGATTTTGGCTATTATTCGACGACGACGCAGTTGACGTAAATTTATTTTTCATTACTTTATGTTTCATCAATATTGAATTATTGGTCATCGTTAAAAAGCTGTGTTTTCTCATTTATTTTCATAATTTTAGAAAATCGATGCATCGAACATTGCAGATTTTTACGGACTAACTTCGGACATTCACAAAACTTCCGAAACTGGATACATTCTGTTTTATCAATCAAGAGATTGCAGTTAGGGCTTGAATTATTATTCTTATTTATTAAGTCTAATAATAAAATTCTATATGTGGATGATTTCCTATCCCCATAAAACGTGAGGAAAAAGAGAAAGAAAAAAAAATGAAAGAAGGAAATGAGTGCAGATAAAAGTTTTTTCCTTGTAAATACATAATTGTACCAGTAAACTGTTTAGTATTATACTGCGGTGCATTTCCTAAAAGATATTTTCTCACGTAAAAGATCGTTCATGGAAATCGTCTATTAAAAGAGAAACCACTGATCCAAGTGGAACGATATACCTAGAATTTCAAAGTTTTTTTGTATCTCACAAATATTGTCCTGCTAAGCGGGTTTGTCGATGAGGAAAAGAAGACAAATGAAGAATTCGTCCTATTTATTGTAATGAAATGCCCCAGATCAACTAGTCCCCTTTGTAATAAAAGACACGTTCTCTTTTTTTTTTCCAATTACATTTTTACGATAAAACGTCGCTGCATTGTATCAGCAACAAGAAGTGTGGAAAAAAATGTTTGCGGCACTATCAAATTCTATTTGAATTGTAAATTAAAGAAATATATGACTGAATAATAATAATAAATAAAAACATTGTTATAGAGCAATAAAGTGTATCAAAAGTTACATCTTCCTCACCAAATAAAGAAAACACCAAATTTGTGGTATAAGAAATATTTATTGTTTAAGCAATAAATTCATAAGGAATCGGAGCAAGAAGAGTGGGAGCTTCGCGTCCTGAAACAATGTGAGCCTTGCTGGGTTGGGCGGGTTGTCTTTTCAGCTGGACTTGGACTTTATTCTCCTTAGCTTCCTTTCGAAGTCTCTCATTCTCTTTGACCCTCTTGATGAAGTCCTCGCGGCACTTGGAGTGGGTCAAGTGTTCAATGCGAATATTGATGCGCTTGGCAATTATTCTGCCACGTACTCTCTTATTTACAATGACGCCAAGGGCATGAGGAGTTACGTTGAAAACTCGTCCGGTCTTGCCGTGGTAAACCTTGTAGGGCATTCCCTTCTGTACTGCTCCGTTGCCTTTGATATCAACGATGTCTCCAACTTTGTACACTTTCATGTATGTCGAGAGAGGTATCGTTCCATGCTTGCGGAACTTGCGAGAGAACAAGTCCCTCGTTCCTCGGCGATAACCTTTTGAGTTGGTCATTTTGACGTTTCACGCCTGAAAGAATAAAAGCATTTGTGGTATATCAAAATTTAAAAAAATAATAATATTTTGAACATTTCTAGTATTTGCTGAATAATTTATTTTCTTCTACGAAACAAGTGAGGTTATGTTTTAATCGAGCGACTGTATTAATGTCAACAGAACATAGTCGAACATTGCTATGAACAAAAAATGATGAAAATTATTATTACTGATGACTTGTAATTATCACCACTGTCGATTTGTTACGAAAAATTAACTGTTTGGCAGATTAAAATGTACAAAATGCACGTGGCCGAAGTCAACTTCACATGCCACAATATTTTACACGTCTCAGCATTTCTGATAGAAGTATATATATTTTAAGTAATAAAAAAACATTTAATTTTCTTGAAATTAAAATAAAAATTGCAACAGTGATCTTTATTGGGCGTTTAATAATATAAATTTCAAGAGTAAATGTGCAAATACCTTGCGTCTATTGTCGCCGTGAAAGAAAGAAATTGGTTTCGGGGTGCGTTCTTGTTTTCCGTGAGAATAGCCCAGATTTTCGTCGTCAATCATGGCTGCCAATTGGATTGTTCAGTGGGAAATACGAATGTCTTTTTCGGACCAATTCAAATATATAAAAATAATAATGTAGATTTATAGATCTACGTATAATTAATTGAAAATCTAACTTAAAAAAATAAAAAAATTTATCTGTAGTAAGAGAATAGCGCCAAAAATAGTTTTTAAGAGTAAAAAAATGACGCCAATTGAAATTTCAATTTGTCAAGTATAAAACGATAATGGACTTTTCAAATATATAAATAATAGGGATTGAGACTAGAAAAACAATTTTTACGGTCGATGAATGAATTGTAGCGTATAGTTCTCTTTTTTTCACCCTTTTTTTTAAGGAAATAATTTTTTTTTCCCTTTTTCATCAAAAGTAAGGATACGGTCATGTTAAAAAAAAAAATACAAATAACAATACATTTTGCAAAAAATAAAAAATCATTTTTACACCTGTATAAAAAGTCCTCAACTTTTATAAAGCGGTGTCGCGCTAATTAACCGAACGTAGTTATATAGCGCACGTTCGCGAAAGACGACGCTTCACTCGTCAGTCGGTGTTCACGGTTCGTTCGGTGACACATTAAAAATGGCGGCTGCCGATGTCGAACGTGCTAAGGTGGGTTGTTTTGGATTAGTTTTTATATCAAAGAACTATTTCGCTTTGTTATTTGAATTCTTCAAAATATACTCTACATGAATAACTTAAAAACTCACGCAGTAAATCGTATTAAATGTTATAATACGGGAAAAATAGCCATCCGCAAAGGGCGTTGGTTCACTTTTTCTCGTAGTTTATTCCTCGTACTATAACGGTGTTCGATCTAACGAGAATTCCATTTACGGACATGCATTTGATGGATTTCCAGTTATCTTTTGATTCGTTTTTTCAGGCTATAATACGAAGCGTTCATGTTATTTTTTCAGTTGGAATCAAACATCAGAAACCTCAAATTATCGGGTCACGTAGGTTTCGACAGTTTGCCCGATCAGCTTGTCAATAAATCGGTGCAGAATGGATTCGTGTTTAACATCCTGTGTATCGGTGAGTCATTAACCATTGTTGCATCCTTGGCACACGTTCAAGTGTCAGATTAATTTAGAAAGTGGCTTCATTGTGCTTCCCATAAAATAAAATACTTTTTTTGCATTCTCAGAATTGTAGTCAAGTTCCAATCATTCGATCAGAAACCTTTTTATACTTGGAAAATAAATAATTATTTGAGACATTTGTCTAGTCAATGTGTATTTATTTGAAATTGCATAAAAATCTCTATATATCATGAAATCCTTCTTGTTAGTTTTCAAACGGGCTCAATGCTCCACATTTTAGATATTTAGTATGGAAGACACCTTGTGCAAGGTAGTCAACCATGACAGATAGCAAAGGAAAAGTTCATGAAATTCACAAATAATATTGTAGATACTATTTTGTGTACATTGTTAAAATTTAAACAAAATTGACCATTTTGTTTTAGAAATATTTGTTTCAAAAAAGTAAGTGATGAGATAAAAAATAACAAAAAACTGTGCATTGAGTATTTTACTTTTATTTAAGAAAAAAGCAACTTTTGTAGTTATTTTTTATCATATGGTTATATAGTTACAAATGTTTAATAGTAAAATTGTAAAAAATGAGCAAGACACATTTAGTTTTGGATGTTTATGACGTTATTAGGGATACTTACAAGTCTAGCATAAAGTAAATTCCCAATTTTCAATAAAAGTTATACTCGGCCTGTTGAATTGATAGCTAAGCAATCAATTGGCGACTTGAACATATTTTTCCAACAATATAAATTTAAGAAAACTTTCAGTGGAATGATTTAAAATTACTATCTATACAAAATACACAACTCCAAATGTATTAGAAAATATTCATAACAAATGTACGATTTCCCAATTACTATCTATAAAAAATACACAACTCCAAATGTATTAGAAAATATTCACAACAAATGTACGATTTCCCATATAAAATACTGCCAAATTTCAGCAGCTTAAGAGTTTGATAACTTTTGAGACATTTCGTAATATAATTTCACTTTTCACCCGAAATTTGTTCATATATTTAAGAAAAACATTCCAAAAAGTTATCCAATTATTATTTTATAAAAAAAATTTGCTCATTTATTACTGAACCTTTTTAATTTAATTAACATTGTGAAATTGACTGTATTGAGATTATTACTACTTAAAAAAAAGATCAGTGATATTACACAGACTATTAAAAGAAGGTTTTTGTCTCAACAGGTGAAACAGGACTTGGCAAATCTACTCTTATGGATTCATTGTTCAACACGAGCTTCGAATCCAATCAAAGTCCCCATGATTTGCCAGCAGTGAAGCTGAAGGCCCACACTTACGAGCTCCAGGAAAGCAACGTCAGACTGAAATTAACGATAGTCGATACCGTTGGGTATGGAGATCAGATCAACAAGGAGGATAGTTTCAAGGCTGTCGTCGACTATATTGATGCACAGTTTGAAGCTTACCTGCAGGAAGAGCTCAAGATCAAACGATCTCTCTCCACATATCACGACAGTCGCATTCACGTTTGTCTGTACTTCATTTGCCCCACAGGCCACGGGTAACCATTATTTTCATAATAAATTATTCAAGATTTCTTCTTTTTCGGGTCACATCATAAATTTATTCCTTTACAGGCTTAAATCCATCGATCTGGTGTGCATGAAGAAACTAGATACAAAAGTTAATATAATTCCCATAATAGCTAAAGCTGACACGATATCGAAGACTGAGTTGCAGAAATTCAAAGTAAGTTTTACCAAAGGTCGCACCACCCTTTTCAATCGATATTTCAAATGAGATTATCTATATGTGTATTTTTCAGAGTAAAATAATATCCGAGCTACAAAACAACGGAGTGCACATCTATCAATTCCCGACAGACGACGAGAGCGTCTCGGATGTTAATTCATCCATGAATAATCACGTGCCATTCGCAGTTGTCGGCAGCACCGATTTCGTGCGCGTAGGCAATAAAATGATGCGCTCGCGACAGTATCCCTGGGGTACGGTGCAAGTTGAAAACGAGTCTCACTGCGATTTCGTTAAATTGCGAGAAATGCTAATACGCACGAATATGGAGGATATGAGAGAAAAAACACATTGCCGGCATTATGAGCTGTACAGGAAAAAACGTCTGGAACAGGTAAATAAATTTAGTAAAATGTTGGAGACAATAATATTGTATCTGGGCAATGTGAGCTGTCTATATTTAGCAATTTTATGACCATCAGTAAGATATGAAACATTAATTAAAAGAAAACATTTACTTGTACGTATTGTCGAATCGCGTTACACAAATAGTTGGAAATTTCGACATAATATAATGAAATATAATAACAAATGTGAACGTAATTGGTTTGAAAAATCATTACGATAATTACAGTATTAAAATATTGAAATAATTAAAACATTTCACGAATATATTGTCACCGATGTTTTGTTCAAGGACATTAACGTATGTTATCAATACCTCTTTGAATAATGATTGAATAATAATTTATTTTCAGATGGGTTTCAGCGACGTGGACAGCGAAAATAAACCAGTGAGTTTCCAACAAACATGCGAAGCGAAACGTTCGACCCACTTGCAAGAATTGCAGCAAAAAGAGGACGAGATGCGTCAAATGTTTGTCGCTCGAGTCAAGGAGACCGAAGCAGAGCTCAAGGAAGCGGAAAAAGAAGTGAGCACTTTTTCGCTTTTCTCTTTTTTTTTTATCCAAGTCTTACTTATTCACTGAAATAAACTACTGTTTCTTTTTGCAGCTGCACAACAAGTTTGACAAATTGAAAAAGGATCATACCGAAGAGAAGAAAAAAGTTGAGGAAAGTCGGAAGAAACTTGAGGATGACATTCTTGAGTTCAACAGGCGCAAAACACAGATCGCCCAACAGGCTCAGCACCACACACTTACATTAGGCAAGAATAAGAAAAAATAAGGTATTCGACAACGATATCGCTCTTCCATTCTTTCGACCAACTAGTACACATTTTTTAAATATTATTTTAATCGCGCCTAGCGGCATTAAGGGCCGCTGACTTATCCAAAGCTGAACCATTAAGTCTCATCAATGCCAGATGCATTTAAGAATATTCCTAAATGCTTCTAAATTCGTAAATTACTCTTTTAATTTAGTAGAAGGTATTCCTTGAGTATTATTAGAGAGTCAACCAACGAAAGTGACAACAATTATCTTCGATATATCTTTTTTTTACATAAATTATAAACTTCGTCCATAAAATGTTGAAGCCTACTTTCATGTATTTCATGTGTTTTGAAATTACCGATAATTCGTAATTTTTTAAGTACTTTCTCAGTCTGTATTTTACATCGAAAATATATTTAATATTTAGATACGAAATAAAATTTCAATAAATACATTTCCTGATCCAGGGGTTAAAAAACTTGAAAAATGCAATTAAACATTTTATTACTCAACAAAAGGTAACAATTTAAGATACAGTAATAATTAGAAATTAATCTCAATAGTGTAAGTAGGCTCGACGATCGTTGCATATCACTATTCCGCAATGGAGCCATATCCGGGCTCTGGAAACAAAATTCGGCGAGCCAAGGAAAAATTATGATAAGGGAAAAAAAATGTATTGATTACAAGCTCTGTAACAGTGTGAAAAAAGCAGGTACACTTAATACTTACAATCGAAAGTTCTTAAATCTTAACAAACTTATAATTACACGTATTTAAATCCTTTCATCTTCTGTTAATACAATTATGGCGATAATGTTCGATCGATCGAATAACCGTATTCTTGCAATATTCTTGCAATCGTGATCGAGCCTTGCACCAAGGCTCGTGTATATCCTTCGAAAAAAAAATCGATTTTTTTCCATACAAAAAAGAAAATTGCGAAAAACTAGAGAAGGAAAAGAAATTGATTTAAATACAACAATGAGGAATCGCGTGTATGAAAGCGTCTTACGAGGCTCACAAATTTTAATTAACTGCAACGCAGCCGATGCGGGAATCGATACGAAATTCCAATATTTTTGCTTCTTCTTCTTCTTTTTTTTTCTTCAATCGAGAGAAAACGTAACCTAAATAGCCTCAACGCGCTGACAAAACTCGTCTCGCATTACTCCTTTGCTTTGGTATTCCTTTGCAGAGTGTACCTTTGCATTTCTGAAAAAAGAAATCCAATACATGTCCTTCCACGTGATCAACGTACTTCTTTACCAAATCGTTCGTCTACCCTCAACCTTATCCCTAGGCATTTATATAAAAATACAAAACGTTGATTACGTAGGCAGTTGTGTATTTATATATATGTGTGTACGTGATTGTGAGTTTTTATATATACGATATGAAGCATATTATTGCGTATCGGAGGCATTAGAGTGAATTAATTATTACGTACTATCGATTGATTGTAAAGTGTCAAAACTTATTTTTCTTTATCTATTCTTTCTTTTTTCTACGTTTTACGAGATCCTACACGCAGCGATCTAATGATCGCCAAATTTTGTATTTTTCACGATCTTTTCGAGAATAATTATTGAGCAAATTCGATTGGGTCGTGTTTACTAAAAAATAAAAAAACAAAACAAAAAGGGAGTTTAAAGTTCAAGAAGCTCAGCTTACCGTATCGAAAACAAAAATACGGTAACAGAGCCGAAACTTTGTCAATTCCGTGCAATCCGGTCAACGTTTCTTTGTCCGAGGGACAAAGCGTAACTCCGAGTGCTCCGTGAACGATCGAGTAGATCGCGTTTTCGTAGAATCTCTTTATACCGTGAAAAAGTTACTGCGAATAACGTAGAAAATATTAATATAGATTGTGAACGCGTGAAAATGTTATTTTATTCGCGAATACCTTGCAAATGTCAACAACAGCAAGAATCGTATTATTGATTTTTTTTTTCATTTTTTTAATTCAATGATTTTCAAGTCAATCAAAAAGTTAGGTAAATGTTAGTTTCTTACTCGATTTGAGTAAAAAATTGCATCAATTCGGTTTTTTCTTCAATTTGCCACATGTTAAACTATACTTTCCAATAAATCGTAAAGTTTGGTCAATGATTGCCTCATTATTCGATTTCAGTAAAAATCGCATTAATTCGATTTTTTTAACATTTTAAATCTTTTCAATTATCTGCAAATTGATCCAAAAGTTTGGTCAATGATTGCTTCTTTGCTTGATTTTAGTGAAAAATTAGTAAATCGCCGCTCTTATTTTATTTTTTGCTTCTGAGATTAAATTCGTTTTAAAAATAGATCTCGATCTCGACAATCGGTCATTGCGTGATTTACGAGTTATATCAGTGTCTACCAGTATCCCAGTGCGTGTGAATTTATTTCGTAGCGAAACAGGCTTCTCTACGCTTCACCATTTCCATTTTTCGTGCATGTCGCCATTTTACCTTCAATGCGAACTGAACGTACAGAAACGATCTTCCCATTTTCTTTTTTCTCGATACAATTTTTTTCCTCGTTCCATGTATCTTAACTTTTTCCTTCGTTGCAGTTCGTCAGTTCGGAAATTCAGTGCATCCCTTCTACCATTTCTCGTATGAAAAAATAGTGACGATACGTGTGTCAGTGTTATCACTGCCGCGACCTTCCTCGACCATTTTCAATGCGTCCACTTTTCAACGAAATAGTCCAGTAAAATTAGCTCAAGATAGGCCACGTTTTGTAAATAATATTCGTCGAGTATGCAAAAAAAAAATGCTCGACCTCTCTATAGAATGTTTATTCGAACAGTTGCGAGCAAAATTATTTACTGGAATTCGAATTCATACAAACATCTCACAAATTGTTAAATATACGAAAAAAAATCAACAAAAATGCCAATAATTTTTTTCCAAAGAAAAGAAACAGATTCTACGAGAGAAAAAAATTATTTACAAAAAAGCTGATTTTACTGGAAAATGTGAAGAGAGTACCCTGAACATTCCCACTCGAATTTTGAACGGCACTGAAAGATCGGATGAAGAAGATCTCGGCGCGATGATTCTCAAAATACGAATGTTTATAAATTTATACATACACACGAATTATGTAAAA
Organism: Cremastinae sp. A BG-2022a; assembly: GCA_030522545.1. Taxonomy (NCBI): domain Eukaryota; kingdom Metazoa; phylum Arthropoda; class Insecta; order Hymenoptera; family Ichneumonidae; species Cremastinae sp. A BG-2022a. The sequence goes on along the minus strand of JAPYYW010001380.1, from coordinate 3,145 downwards.
TTTAATTAGTCAGGCCGCGCGATGTAAGCTGTACGATTTAGAACGCGAATACGTGGCTTCTCGTTCCTGTACAATATTCTTCCTCGTGGCTGGATTATCGCAAACGAGATTTAACGATAGTTAAACTCTTTCGGTAAATCCGGAACGCACGTATGCACAGAATAGTGCAGCACGCGTTGAGAAACGAGATGATCCCTATAGGCACTACGTTATTTTCTCGAGAGTAAAGTGTTGGTGTGCGAGAAAGAGACAAAGAAAGGAAGGAAGAGAGAGAGAGAGAGAGAAAGATTGCGAAGGAAAAAGATAGAAATGAGAAAGTGTGTTCTCAACGCTCGGAAACTGGCTCGGACGGTGGGCTTCGATACTTGGCACGAATGTGAAGAAAGCTGTGCTTGCCGTTGCGCGGTGGTGGGGTGCTTTCACGGCTGAGAACCCTCACCTGACACGGGTCGTGCCTCGACAAAAAGTGCTCGAGGGTGTCCCAGCCACCGCCGACTCTCACCATCATGTGTCGTCCCTTGAGGAGCTGCGAACAAAAAACATCGTCATTAGCGACAACGTGTACTCTCTCCGTTGCGACTTACAGCCTCTCACGAGTGTCCCTAAACCTCCTGTCCCAATCTCTCTCATCTCTTCTCTTTCTCCATTCTCTTCCGCCTCTTTGCTCCAACAATGACGCGAATCGGATATTTCTTAGGGCTAAGGGAGTTGACATCTTTCTTACAGAGAGGGTCACAACTCGAAATAATTGCAATCCCTCATAGGCATCGTTTCTGGGTCAATTCGAGCGATCAGCCGAGTCGACTGATTTTTTCATTATTGCCATTTTCAGTCATCTCTCTTTTTTTTTAACATTCACGCTTTATCGATTTACCTTTATTATTGTAGTTTCAATTACGATTAAATGAGACGAAAATATAATAATTTATTGCAGCCATATATTTGGTTAGTATATTCAATTATAGTTTCAAATGTTTAAATTGCAGTTTCAAAATTGCATAATTTTAGTATTATTCTATAGAGTTCTTCATATAATAAATTTATATTGATATTCGTTGACAGATTAGTTAATTATCAACATTTTTAGCCATTCCTTTTTTTGTTATAGTTGATTTGTCAGATTAATATTTATTCAATAATGGATAATTGAAACTACAATTATAATAATAGTTCATTATAGTTATAATTAATATAGTACAGTCTATTATAATTTCAATTGTTTCAATCATATAAAGTTTTAAATTTTTGTTATTTTATTATTTTAGTACTCTTTTTATATTGTATGTATATCGATATAATTAATGATTTCAATATTAATATTATAAAATTTTTGTGTAGATATAAATTTACCCTGATAAAAACGTTGCGTCCGGCTATGTAATATCTTCCTTCGCCGACTTTCCGAACTTTTAGTTTGGAGCACTTTTCCGAGGGACACTGACAGAGTCTTTGCACAGCCTCGGCTGCCCTTCTCACCTGCGTAAAAATGAATTTTTCACTATTGTAATAACAAATTGATCCTTTCTTACAATAGTCAGTTCAGTTTAAGGTAGTTCGATAGCAAAAACTGTTTATTTAAGAAAAACTTGAAAAAATTATGTTTTGTAGAAAAAAAAATAAATCGAATGAATGGAGAGTTGAGTAATTCCACCGTTTAGTTTCTGAAATATTCGAAGTTAAAACTTAGCAATTTCCCCATTGAAACGTCACAAAAAAAATTATTTGTAAGCATAACTTTAAAACGACATTTTAAAAAATTATGAAAAAATTAAAAATATTAGAGGACCACCTACAGAAGTTATATCAAAAAAGTCAGCATGATATACCGTCCATTTTTTTGAGAAAAAAAATCATTTTTTGGAAATTTTTTATTTTTTCCATTTTGGAAAAAATGTAACACTCTCGGAGTTTAGTGCAGGTAAAGAAAATTCGATAAAAATATTATAGCATAAATATGTTTCTTCTATGATTACTATTAATATTTTCAAAAATTCGTAATCTTTTTATGAACAATACTTTTCTCGTGAAAGGGATCGGCCCCTTTTTTCTACGGCACTTAGCTATATTGAACTACCATAAGTATATGTAAATTGTTATGCTTAGAAAAATCGCGTAAAAATAATAAAATAAAATTAAAAAAAAATTTCACTATCGTAATAACGAATTGGAGCTCTCTTAAAACAGTCAGTCCAGTTAAATTGTCATGCTGAGAATAAAATCACGATTTTATGTATAAAGTTAAAAAAATAACCTTTCGATCGAGTTCTGTGATTGGCCCGGTGTGCTCTGGCGGCTCGTTCGCCGAGGGTGAGCTCGAAGGCGACGGCAGCTCGTCCGGATCCTCCGCGCTTCCACGCGACCAATCATCTTCGGTCGTGTCGCTTGGAACACCGTCGCTTCCGGTTGGCCCGTTGTCACTCACCGACCGACGCATCTCCGGTTCGTGGGTCACCGTCGCCGGAGGGTCGAGCCATCGATTCGCGACTGCTGTGACTTCCGATGCCGAACTTTAAAGTTCAACAATTTTTATTCAAGAATCATTGTAAAATAAATTTCTTCCTATCCGTAGTTCTATCGATACAGCTTAATCTTAAAGTTTTTTTTTCCCAGTTTTTTTACGTAAGACGTGTAATTTGCGAGCTCGATTTTTCCAAGAACGATTTTTAAAAATTGATACAAAAACAATTGTTTTTGTATGCGTTAACGTATGCTCTAAATTCATTCAAGTTGATGTATTCTGAGGAAAGCCTTTTCAATACATATACAGTTAAGGTGGCTCATCAATGAATTAAAAAACAGGAGAGGGTATTATTTGTGATATAACAAACAAAACTTGCAAATTTTAGGGTCAGTTGCCAGGCAAATTATTGCAAACGAGCTAATAAAAATTTGTATTTTAGCAATGCTTTCGTGGAAATTCATTATATTTTCGTCGAATATGACATGAAACATATTTTGTCAAAAACAGGAGATTTTGTTCAAAATTTGAGTACTGCAAGATAAAATTTTAAGCTTTCCAACGATATGTGATAAACTGGGCATTGCCAGGGATTTTTTTTCATAAATTTCATTTGAAAACGATTCTGCGTAAGAGTCTCAGAAACAATTTGACTATCGTGCGATCAAACATTAGGCCGAAACGCGC